>JABASC010003473.1:0-14098 GCA_019776185.1 Plutomurus gul
CATATAATCATGCTCACAATCAAACTAAGTATCTACTCTCTGTACTAATTACCCTTTGTGTAACGATGATAAATTGTGAGCTTTGTGGTTAAATACATGCTGTATGTTCAATGTTTTACCGCATATCGCACACTCAAGTAGTACAAGTAATCCGATATAAACTAAAAAGCTGCGTGTCTAAGTAGATACAAATAATATATGTTCGCACGTGGTACATATAACTATACTGTACGTATCAAGTGTCAGACCCAAAGCAAGTTAACGTCATCCACAGACATTTGATAAATTAGCCGCAGCCAAATAGCAAAGATTTAGCAAAAGTTACCTGTACCGCCGGTTCTAGCAAACAAAAGACTAATAAAACAATGACACTTTTATCGTATGTATTACTTATAGTACGCTCGAATGAACAATAAAAATTGTACTGCAAATTATTTGCATATGCATTATACTTTATTCATGCTTGTACCAATACAGACAGTACAGTTTGAGCATCAGAGTGTATAAACCTTTTTAAGATTGTGAAGCAAGACGAAAGGGAATTTGTCGGTAAAAGGTAAATAAATTAGGGTTTCATGTTGGCAAAATCCATTTTTCTAAAAGTAATAATTGTGATTCCAAATTGCGGTTAGCACAATGAGTCGTGTCCAAATTGTCCCATTAAAGTTTCTTGCGCAATTGCTAATCGGCCTAAACTCTATCTAAGAGCGAGATTTGAGAAATGCAATTGCAATGGAAATGAATAACATTTTTAGCTGATATTCACTTTCACTTTTTTCGTCTTTGCATCTCAGAAGACTTTAATTTCAATTCGAATACTAAAAGTATTACCACTAAAGTGGCAGCGGATTCGTTGTTGTAATATTGGCGTAATGGGAGATAAGCAAGGAATATGAGAGTAACTACACACAAGTATTTGATGATTCAATTATTTAATGTTAACTACACATGCTATTTCTGCATGCAGCTGGATTTACCTAAAAATCTTAGCCGTACGTTCAGTTTGCGTAAAGAAAGGAAAACATTCATTCAGTAAATAGTACAATATTCATGTTTATTCGAACGAGGGCGAGTGCTTATGCTTCCTTTATGCGTGATATGCGAATGTATCTACTCAATTTAAATAACACGCCACATTTTAGATGTTTCTAATATACATACATAATCATTTAGTTATGCTAACATTGTATGTAGATTTGTCAGAATTGTTTAGCTGTCAAATTTGGTATGCATATGTATGTATATTCATCTTTTATGTGACGACAATAATTGAAAAAATTCAGACATACTAAAACCTCTCCTTTGATTAATACAAATGTATTAGAAGTTGATTCTGTCAACTAACTTACAATTAGTACACATTCAAGACCATTGGAACTTTTGGAACAAAGGTGCACCAAAGTTGTGCAAAAATTACAGCCACAAGCGAATGCGAGCATCAAACTCATTGTCAGTTCTTTAGTATTCTTGCACCCATGAGTGCGATGTGCGTTCTCTCAGCAGTAGATTATAGTGATTTTTGTTACACATTAAAGCTGTGCTTTTCCTAGAAATATCCTAACAATCTCTATACTAGAAATCCCACAAGACAATTTGTGCCGTTCGTTTAGCAGTCAGTTGGACTGCCGCACTTTAACTGCTTAAAGCGTTCCTAATCCTGTGCCGTTCTATGGTTATTTGAGCAGTGTGTAGGTATCTCGACTTCCTATTCTAGTGGATTTCTGCTGAGTTGTTGTATTGTTCTAATTCTTGAAAGACCATTTTAAGTCGTATATATAGTTTCTGCATGTTTCTTATGCTACATTATGTTGCTTTAATTACTATAAAGACTTCAGTGTTTGTTTACGCGCATTTGTGCATTTGACAGTGCAATGGAGTAGGTAAATGAGGAAAATGGTTACATGCTTTAATGCATTGTTTACACTGTCACGCTGTAAAAATTTGGCACTACCATTACTATGCTGAATTGCATTTCATTTCCACCAACTACAGACTCTTTATTATAAATTAAAAGTTGGTTAGCCTTACTATACAAACACACAGATTGAAAAGATGAATGTTTTGCAAGAATACGGGCACATAAAAAAACGAAAATATACATGCACACAAAAAGTGTGCAACAATACATATGCACGAAAATGCACGATCAAAATCAGATGTGCACAGATACATTAAAATGTGTCACATGAACCCATTGAATTTGTATCGACACAGTGTATATTGTTGTTTGGATGATTAAATTCGTGCTACACATCCACGTGTTTGTATTTTGCCTTATTAGCTTGTGAAACGCATCGTTATATAATGAAAACGGACAGTGCATAATGTATTTAAATTGAGATTAATGTATTTAGAACAGTTGATCAAACAGACACATTAAGTCGTCCTTCTGAACAGAGGAGACCGATGAAGCACTTCCTCAGACTGTGTATTTGTATATATCGGAAATTGTCCCAACATACGCACTCTACTATATAACTTGAACAAATCAACATCATAGTGAGATACTGAGAGTATATGTAATCTTTCTGGTGAATCTCGAAAATATCTCTGTGTGCATACAGACCGTATTTACTATTTAATTTAGGTCTACATTTCAGTTGAATGCACAGTGTATTGCAATTATTTATTTCCTTTGCTCATGTCAAGATAGGCTGTTATTAGTTTTAATACGGCATGTCCAGCCCCTTTAGTTGATGAGTTTACACCTTTGATAGATCTACATGCGTACACGTTTTATACTTGGCTTCTTTGGCTGGGCTGCACCACCTTAACCGTTTATTTTTTGTTTGACACGACAAGAGCTGCATACATACATGATGGTGCAAAGAAATGCATAGACTTTTGTTCCGGTTTGCATGGGTTTGATTGTGAGTCTCTTTGGGAAAACACCTCCTTTGCTACATGAAAAATTATTTCCTATTTGGATTTGCCTGAAAGCGCACACATTTTATGAGGAAATACTTGAATCTCAAAGGAAATTGTTTTGTGTTTTCGTAAAGGAAAAGAACTACATATTACGACTACATACTAGAGAAATACAAATATCCTTCGTATCTACGATTTAATAATTTTAAAACATTGTTTAAGAACTTCGAGTGTTTAAATACTTATTTAAACAATTTGTATTCACACCGTAAATTTAAAAAAAGATGTATTCTACAATAATTAATATTATACAAACAGAATGATACATAGTAATACTATTTCTTTCTCAATGGTTTAGTATACACAGATGACACATGGATATGTATCTATGTATCGAGAAAACAGCTTCTCTAATACAAAGGATTACTATTATTTATTGAATCATTTTTATTTCACAGCTTCTTGCAGGAGGGTCAGAGGACGATATACGAAAGCGTGACTTGAGCCGTTCTTCTGAATTGTACTATTACGCAAAACAAGGAGGAGTGACCAGAGTTGACGGAATATCCGATAAGAACGACTTCAAAAATGTGAATTCCGCCTTGAAGCTGTTAGGACTTTCTGATGTCGACGTGCGGACTACTTGGGATATCGTTGGTGCCATTCTGCATTTGGGAAATGTGTCACTTTCTCCTGACGGAGAAGCGACAAAGATTTCCTCCGTTACGAAAGGATCTGTCGAGTGTGCTGCAAAGCTTCTGCAAGTGAGTGCAACAGAATTGTCCAAAGCGCTTTGTGAGCGTGCAATTGCGGCCGGAGGACAAGTCGTCAGAAAGAATCTGACATCAGAACAAGCTTTATACGCCAGAGATGCACTTGCAAAAGCTGTATACGAACGACTCTTTAACTGGCTGGTCATGAAAATCAATGAAGCCATAAAACCTGGGGAGTCTCAAGGTGGATATAAAGGAACGGTCATCGGAGTGCTTGACATTTACGGATTTGAAATTTTGGACACCAACAGTTTCGAACAGTTTTGCATCAATTATTGCAATGAGAAGCTCCAGCAATTATTTATTGGTAAGTGGATAAAATATATTGCTTGATAAGAAAAGTTAAGTAGATATGCATTTTCAGAGAATTCTCTGAAAGCTCTGCATTATATTTTGGTAATACGGAGTAATTAAATACAATTTAAAAATCCAATGGCAACAATACCAAAATATCATACTCATCAAAGTATGATAGATTATATGATTATACGATTGAATCAGAACTGATTCAATCGTATAATATGGAATAGCATCTCAAATGAATTGGCAATCACAACTCTGCGATGGGCATAGGCCATAGCAGCTCTTCCAGAAATAGGTCAAAAATTATCAGTACAAATTCTCCAAATTCAGATACAAAACAGGTGAATGGTCAAGATGGCACCCGCCCTTCATTTCTCCAAAGACTTAGACAGCGCTTTCAGCAATTTCGTATAAATATCTTCGGCGATACATCCAAAGGAGTCAAGAAAAATCGAGTCACTCCTATACCACCTAACAAACATAAAAGTAAAACAAACTCAAACAGAATTTCGAGTAAATCAATTGAGGATGATTGCAGTACTAGTCGACACACTCTGGCTTCTCTGAGGAAAAGAGAATTCTCTATTGCTCATAAAGGATTGCACAATTCCATCGCAAATTTCGAGAGGATGAGTGGTCCTATAAGGATAGCAGCGATCGCGGAAGAGGAGAAACGGCTAGAAGAACGTAGACAGTGCTATGTTGTCAGTCATTCTAACCTAGAAGGAATTTTTGAAAATCCAGAATTACATAAAAAATCATAATTCAAACTCTGACTGCAAACAAGATGAAGCTAGCTTACAGGAGACATAATCCTCTCAAAATTGACTGTCTGAAACAATAAAGAAATTCTTGTAATATTCAGAAGTGAATACCTAGATTGTATTTAGATTAATTTGGAATCTAAAACTGACATTTCTTTTAGATTTAAAAACTATTTTCTGATATGTTTTATTTTATTGATTTTTTGCCCCACAGAATTGGTCTTAAAACAAGAACAAGAGGAATATAAACGCGAAGGAATTACATGGACTCACATAGACTATTTCAATAATCAAGTGATTTGCGATTTAGTTGAATTACCACACAAAGGTATTATCGCCATCATGGATGAAGCTTGCCTTTCTGTTGGAAACATCACTGATCAGACACTCCTGGAGGGTATGGATCGCAATCTTAAAGGTCATCCACATTACTCTAGTCGTCAAGTTAGTCCCTCTGACAAGACTTTGACTCACGCACAAGATTTTCGCATCAAGTAAGTACAAAGCAAAATGATTGTCAAATAAATATTTACTCATATCATAATGATACCTTTATCGCTTTATCACCTTGTTTTACAACACAGTTAACAAGAATATGTTTAAGTGAATGATACTTTATCACAGACATTATGCTGGAGATGTCGTATACAAAATCTCGTCATTCTTGGACAAAAATAAGGACACTTTGTTTCAAGATTTGAAGAGAATGTTGTACAGTTCAAAGAATCAGCTAATTTCCGATATGTGGCACGACGGTGCACGAGACATTACGAAAACAACGAAAAGACCAATGACCGCGGGTACGATTTTCAAGAATTCCATGGTGGCACTAGTGAAGACTTTGGCGAGCAAGGAACCGTATTATGTATGTTATACTAATTATAAAAGGAATTAATCGGTCTTACAAAAAATGGAATATGGCTTGTACTGAATTTAAATTATTCTAAATTCTGTAATGAAGGAAAAGAGCTTATGTTCTTAGAGGAATTCGACTTAAAATATTAAACGAATACCTATATAAATTCATATTGTAAATATATTTGCATGCATGCAGATGTCTATATCAACCTGAAGCGTGTAAGGAGATAGGATTTAGTTTGTAAGTAAGGTAAGAATCTGCTCTCATGTAGGAGATAAGACGGAACCGACAGACATTCTTAGTAGTATTAGTTCATTATTAGCAGTGCTGAGGCTCCAACTTAAAAATCGTACCATGACTTCCCAGTTTTCTCTAATTCTTTGGATTCAGAAAAATTCTGATGTTGACTTTGAACCAAAGAAACGTAAAATCCATAATAATTACAGTTAACCTAACCATACTGCCAAATAAACCATTTTCAACACAATCCTTTTTCAATTTAAAAATAAGCCAATTTCATTGTTTATAAGACAGTTTAATGATTAATACGTATTAAGTCTTTATAAAATCAATCGTCACCGTATTCAAATTTTTCATTGGACACTAACATTTTCTTTCAGGTGCGTTGTATAAAACCTAACGATGCAAAGTCTCCTAGCTTGTTTGACAAAGAACGCATCGAACATCAAGTAGCTTACTTGGGACTGATGGAAAATGTCCGAGTAAGACGAGCTGGTTATGCTCATCGAACTCCATACGACAGATTTGTTGAAAGATACAAAATGCTCTCTAGAAAAACATGGCCTAACCCCAAAAAAGGTAACATGAAGGATGCTACTACGGCTATTATACAGGACAGAAATCTTATTAATGATGTTGCCTTCGGAAATACGAAAATTTTTATTCGAAGTCCTCAGAGCCTCTTCGACCTGGAAAAGGTAAGTTGATATCTATATTCTCATGTTACAAAAAATACATTTTTAGATTTTTATATCCTTTACTTTTTGAAATAATTTCAGACTCGTCAAACGATGATTCCTGGAATCGTAACCCTGCTACAGAAATTATGGCGAGGATATCTGGCAAGAGAACAGTACAAGAGAATGAAGGCAGTACACAGAATAATGGGAGCATACAGAAAATTCAAGCTTCGAACTTGGGTGGCTTCTACACAAAAGACCCTTGGTTTCCCCACATCCTCCGCTCCAGGTGTTAACAAGGGAAAAGTTCAAGTTCCACGCTGTGGCCTTCAAGTAAATTGGCCAAGAGCCCCTGGACCTCTCCGAAGAGTAGTTGGCCTTATCCAGGCGGCATATGGACGGTGGTGGGCTCTACAAATCCTGCGACGAGTTCCAGAGCACGACTGGCCACAACTTCGATTGAAGATATTCTGTGCGACGGAGCTTCTCAAGGGACGACGAACTAACTGGGGTCTTAACAGAGATTGGAAGGGCGACTACCTTCTCTCAGAAGGACTGAATCAATCTAGAGATTACCAACAGAGTGTCCAAAAAATACAAAAGAAAGACAAATTCCGCCAAGTTATCTTCAGTTCCAGGATTCTGAAAGCAACACCTGGAGGTGGTGGGAAATGTGCAGAGAGATCCATTTTGGTTACAGACACGTCAATTTACAAGCTAGACGGACCCAAGGGAACATTTAAAGGAATGAAGGCGCCGATCCAACTTAATCAAGTTACAGGAATTACAATCACACCAGGAGATGATCAATTGACTGTTGTGCACTTATCATCTGGACGAGATATGGTTGTGGCTTTGCATTGCGGATCAGTTCAGGGTGTAAGTTCGTGGGTTGTGAGTTCGCCAAACGGTGGACCTTCACCTGATTTGACTGGAGAATTTGTTACCATGATTGCTACTCAGTGTTTAAGGTATGCTATTACACATTTACAGTGCATCTACTAATGACAAAGTATCATTGGGTAGAAGTAATTATGATTTTAACCCTTTTTCTAGGTATAACGGCACACCAATACAAATTAATGTAACGCCCAATGTAGAATGTAAATTGGGTAAGAGATCAACAAGCATTCGTGTACAATTCAACGAAGCAGCCGTTCCAATCTTTACCAAAGACGGTAACAATAAATTGCTGCTGACTTGGCCACAAACTCCACCGAGCACCCGACCTAATACAGGAAGAGCCCCATTGGGTAATGCAAAAGGAATCAATGGAAATTCCAATTTTTCCAATGAGAACAACGGTTACAATAATAGCAACGGAAGAAGTCACAATAACAATTTCCAACCGGTCGTGGGAGTAAAGCCTAATATCCCCCCTCCACCCGCTCCAAACAGACTTCAATCTAACCAACGAAATAATGGATACAATAACTATTAGTTGTGTATACAAAACTAACTTTTAATTCTCCGCTATTTGGTAATACCACAACACTTGCATGTATCACATGCACCAAGGAAGGAATTCAACTACAAATATTTACTAATTCAGGACAAGTGTGAAAAAGTTAAAACTGAAGAACAAATTTTAAGTATTTTAGTTGAATTTCTCCCTCTTATCTTACTAATACTACATCACAAACAGTGACAGTACAATTTGGTCACACTCATATTAACAAGCGCATTCTGTATTTATATACCATTTACCACAGACAGTATCAAATTGCCATGTAATAATGTAAGTAATGTACATTAGTTTGTATGTATGCATTGATCCGCATAGAGTTGTTACAGCTTTTTCAGGCAAATATTTAAAAGCTTGACTCAAAATTAAAGAAGGAAATACGAACGTAACCACCTACTTAGAATGATTCTGTAAAACTAATTATTGCAATACAAATACAACACTACTACAAACATTTACTTATGCTATCCTACCTGTAGATTCCCTACTATTAATGTTCATCAATTATCGAACTTGGTGCCAAATAAATCAATTCCGCTTTTAAATGCTGAAATCGTAGTCTAACCACTTTTTACGTAAGAAAAACAATTATTACTTTTCATGAAAACATAGACATATAATGTTTTAAATAGATACATACTATAAATCTATTTTTTGGAAATCATGCAACAGAATAACGTTGATATTCACATTAATTTGATTCATGGTGGAAGCTGTTTTTCATGTAAGAGACTCATATCTCAGGAAGGCCACGATAAGATTGCGATTGAAGGCAAGACAAGTGCAGTGATTATAGTTGACATAAGGTTTACGCTATGGTTGTCAAAAACACAGAAGCCACTTATATGCTTGGTATCTGGTCCAGGAACTTCTCTAATCTTCCCACTGGGATCAAGTCCTGCAAATCATGATAAAACATATCACATTAATAATTGAATGTGGTCATGACCATTGACCTTCATATTTATGCAAATAAGTTCTTTTTTGGACAATAGGATGGTTAGGCCGTACAGTAGCGTACCTGAATATTGAAAGGTGGCTCCTAGGTACGAATCGATTATACTTCCAAGTAAACCTCCAGCTGCACCCATAGTAATTACGGGCCACTGATTCAAAATATTACATTATTTTCACAAGTGTACATACATGAATATACCAATACCATATAATATCTATATTAAAGTATAGTACACAAGTAATAATACGTTTTCAATTGAATCACTGTTCTGCTTAGAATAGCAAAATAGCAATTCAAAATTTCAAGGAGTTATTTCAAGAGCATTATTTTATTGTCCCGTGCAAAGGGGTGCACACTATTTTATACGGGCAAGGCACATGCACTATAATTTATTCACACGAGATCTCTACTTGACTATTTGAATAAGAACAAGAGTTTGCAAGTACAAACTTTTAAGAACAACTCAAAGTCCCATAATTAGTAACATTCAATGAACTAAACGAAAAATGATTATATTGTTTGTAATCCAAATAACATTGAAATGTTTTTTACCTGAGGAGGACTTCTCATTAAAAGCATTGAGTCTAGAGTGAAAACCAATACAAGGTAATATCCCAAACCGACGAAGAGTCCACCCAAAAGACTGAAAATAAGACCTTCAATGGTAACTCCACCATTAGTCCCTTTAGGCACTTTTCGAAATGTCGTTATTAATCTTGGTTGTGAATTTGCAATGACAGTTCCTAATTCTGATGCCCACGTGTCCCCATTGGCACAACTGAGAGCACCCAGAATCCCCATCCCTAGCCAAGAAGCTCGATAGTCTGTGTGGAAATTGATAGCACGTTGCCCTATGCCAACGTCCATTAAATACAGTATTGCTAATTCGGTTGCCATTCCTCCATTGCAGAGTACTTGCATCCAGTTTCTTTGGCCACCTAATAAAAGGCTACGGCTTTACTGTGTATGTACTTTTTGTATACATCATGTTCTGCCAGGATTGAATAGACAGAAAGGTTGCCTTTTCATTAGGAAAATAACATGTATCTTATACGATAATTATTTATGCACCTTCTTTAAAGTGTTCTTCAAACTGTTGTTTTTTCGCTGCTCCAAACTTTGTGACTTTGGAAGATGAGAGGAAGAAAATTATAAGGCACATTAGAAAACAGTAACTGCTCAATGTCAAGAAAAATCCAACAAATAAGCCTGCCAAGTCAAAACAATCATACGTTATACATTGTAATAATCATTTAATTGAATGTTGTAATACATATTGCGATCAGAGGAAAATTGTTACAAGTTACCTAAAATTGCTCCACTCGTACTCAGACTCTTCTTTCGAAGACCATAAACTGTGAAAGCCACAGGAAATGCTATAGACATGAGCCATCGGCTTGGTGCTACCCCTTCGACTCCTACAAATTAGGATTTTACTCTTCAACTTTGGTAACATTTGTTTAGAACATTTGAATATGCTAATCAGATATTAAAAAAATATTGTACCAGATAAATGCCCGTCATCATCATCCTCTTTCAATGTTGTTAGTAATCCTAAGAAGTAGTTAAGAATCCAAAGGATAACCGATACGGGAAAAATTACTGCAGCAGCAATGACAGGCACCAGACTCGGACGGGTTTTCCTGCCTAACTTTATTTCTTCGTATTTTGGCATGTCTCTAAGGACGATTAAAACAGAAATATGAATGAATTTTCATCTCAGGCTAAAAAAAAGTGGTGTGGAAAACATTTGAGCACCTTATTAGTTGTGTTTTGTATGGTTTAATGTAGTTTCTCTTCCAAATACCTATAATTGATAGTATAGGTAGAATATTATAACGTGTTTGTACTAAATCCTAAAATTATGTACATCCTCAGATGTCACAAAGGTCACAACGTAATGCATGACTCACCTGATCAAAAACTTACGATTTTTCAACTATTTTATAACTAAAGCCTTAAAACCCCAGTCAGTGTACGTACACAGTTGAACTAATTTTATCTATAAAGGGGCAGTAAATGCAAATTGCAATGTACTTTGACTTCTTTTGACTTTGACTTCATGAGTTTGGCTCCTCGGTATCAACTGACATAGCTCTGTATTCATTTCTGCATTGTTCATTCCGAAGCTGCTAGAGTACAGGAAGAGCACAGTTTTCGTTCACACATCACTACGTACTTCGTAAAATTTCGGTTGTCGTTATCTAAAGTCTGTATTTCATTTGCTATAGTTAATGTGAATTTTGTGAATCCAATTAAAACTTTTTCATCAACATGACATAAAACCCATATTAAAATTTTCCCAGACATTGCATTATATTATTAAATTAAATTTCCAAGAAATGTATTTACTGTAAGTGGCAAAACAATACGTGACAGTACGGAGTCATTGTGCATATTTGGGCATTCATTGAAGTGAGGCGGAAACTTTTCAGAAAGAATTGACAAAAAGTACATATTTTGATATTTTATTAACGATAAGGTATCCATTAATCCAAAAAGTACACAAAACACACAGATTCATCAAATCCATGCAAAATTCAATTTATGAGAGCCATCAAACTGTACTCACACACACAATAATCAAAATCCATATTCACCGTTAGCACCAGCGACACCAGCATATAGGTATCATGTGATTACAAAACAGTGATTTTTTGAATATCTTATTTATTTGTACAGTCGCTTGATATAGGTACTCGGTGATGCAGGAACGGTCTGATGGACTTTGTTCAATAATTGTTCCATACCCAATAATGTGATCACTCCAATATGCAAGCTTTCATACTTTTTCTAGAAAAATTGTAGTGAAATTCTTCAACTTTTTTAGGTTTGTGGGTTCAAGCCCCAGGGGCACTAAATAAGTAAAAACAATATGGGTACTTTTCATTTTTTGAGGATTTTAGCCTAAAACACCCTTACGTGTGTGCAAATGTGCGTATAAATTTTCGGACAAATTTTTCTGAGATTTATTCTGCCATAAATACTGCGACTGAAATATGTGTGCAGTTTTTGCACAACTACGTGTATATAACCACCACTTGAATCAATTTGATTCTTTGTTCTTTGCTTGAACAAAGAGATGAGTTATGTATCTGTAATGTAAATAGCTTTAAAAGGTAAATTACCTATATATGACTAGATATGACATAATTATGTCTACTCACAAAAACAATTATGTGTCGATAATACATTTTTTGTAGCTGCTCGGTTTCACCTACTCTTTTTGGCTCTTGTGAGCGTTGCTTGATGATATCGCACTTGAATTCGAAAATGATGAAACTGAAACAAGTGAAAGTATCTTCGGTATCACGTACGTGCCTGCCTAAGTAGTGCACGTTCCATGAAGATGGATTTCTTTGATCAAGGTTAACATTTTCTCCTTCAATACACACTGTGATCAAGTAAAGTTTGGTTTGTGTACAGGCGTATCGGTGTATATCCGGCCTAAGGACGGGTGTAGTAGCGTATAAACCTTAAAAAGGTCGACTCTTTCTATTATTGTTTCCGAGACAGACCCTTCTAATTTTAACCCTATCTCAAGTCTCAGGTAGAAGAACCAATGCAGCGTTGGCATATACAACTAACCAAAAAAGTGCGCACGCGTATACAAGTGTGTATTCAATGTTATTAAAACTAAAGTTGTGCACTAATAGATTTGGTACATAAAGGCAACGCTGCTCTCCTTCGCTCTATCCTTCCGTCTTACCGCTACACAAAAATAGAAAGGGTCAATGGAAAAAATGCCCAACTCGACCACGAATTCTAATCCCTTTGTCAGGGAGTTGTACGTTTTAACACTTTACGGTGTAGAGTATGTAATATTGAAATAAAAATGATACATTGTTCTCTTTCATTAAAACCCAATTAATCAACATTGATCCCCTATATCCCTGACACACATTTCGATGTACATGTGTGTAATAATAGCAGGATTCCCGGACAATTCAACCCCAGCGATAACTCAACCCCTGGGTATCTTGTAGAGAAACTTCACCTGCAAAATGTGTTGAAGGTATATATTCTTATATATGATGTACGATCGTACACTGATGATGAATTGTTGGTGAATATGCCTACTCTGTATGCAAATCCCAAGCTTTACCTTTGATCTGGTGAAAATTTCATCAAAATCGGCGGGACCACCACCAAGACCAAACTCAATATCAGGTTGTAATAAATGGGACACCCTGTAAATTAATGTAAGTTGTTTTTTATGTTGTTTCGTTAAAATGATACATGATGCATCGGGAGATTTGGTTACCACCAAACGATAGCAAATTTTCATAATAAACACTTTATCCCATTATATAATGTTGACCATTAGGTTAGTCAAATTTAAGGTGGGTTGAAAAACTTTAATCCTTTGTTTAGGGTGTAGGTTAATATTATTGTGGGCTGGTGGCAGGCTTTTAGTAAAAATTTCTTTTTCTCCGTCTTCTAAAATTGTAGTTTATGAATCATCCCCATCCCTTGGATTGTCATTCCGAATAATTCATTACCATTAAACTCTATCTTTTGTGTTATAAGGCTTATGACACAGACTATCCAGAGAGACGATGGCCGTCTTCTGTCAAAAACAACAAATGCTAGTCAGAGAATTGTTAAAAAGGAACATAAACAACTTTTTCCTGTCAACAAATAAGTGGGCTCAAAAGTGAGTAGGCGACGATGGTCTTTCATAGTACACAATCTTTTGAAAACAACCTTAGAACTGAAATTCCCAGAACATACCTGGTGAAAGCTAATTTATCCTGAGAAAGTCAACTTTGCTTGCCATACAAATGCCTAGTTACTTTGTACTATGTATATAGAGCCAGCTTTGAGTTGAGAGATCCATATTTTTCATTTATACAAAAATAGACGACTTAATATGTACACATTTACAAGAGAGAGTGGTAGGGAAAGGAAGACAGCATGATAGACCTAGATTGAATCCTGGGCTTGGTTGCTACTCTGGTTGCAGATGTAGTACGACCAACTTTCGTTGCTTAATTTTCTCCGAATCGAACAGGAGACAAACTTGGAGAAATGAAAATGAAGTTGCTTTCTCTTTTGTCGCGTAATAAAAGCCATACAATATATATGTCCCTAGAATCAATGGTTCATGCTAATGTCTGCACTTAAGTTTGGACTCCATTGGTTACCTAGTGCAGGCTATAGTCACCCTAATTCACCGTCTAAATTT
>JABASC010003474.1:0-14095 GCA_019776185.1 Plutomurus gul
CCCCCTGGACTCGACCTTATAGTTTATTGTGTTTGACACAGCGCACGAAAACATTTGAAATTTGGTGTGAACATTGACAGATATATGAGCTAAAAGGATTGGGGTCAATGACTATTGCTGACCCGGTGTCTGGCCACTGTAACGACCTATTGTCTGACACGCGAAAATGACGTTTTTCCGGGCTTTTCTGCCTTACCCTTGCAGATTTTGCAGCAATTTCTTTTTAAATCTTCGACATTTTTCGGTTTCGTACGAAGTTTTGAATATGCTCTTTCGGAAAAACAACAAATTTTTCCAATACGGCGACATTGAAGAACATTTGGAGAACTATGTTCATTGAGGACGAATTGCACTTATTTCTCCTCCTTTAAGTAGTCAGTTACGTCCTCTAGCATAATACGATGTCTCAATGTCCGGCCAAAGCAACGCATCATTCATTTCCTAATGCTTCCGGATGAGAGGAATAAGTCGCTGTATCAAGCATTAATTTCTATGTATAATTGCGTTAATGGTGCCCTTCCAAAGTTAGCGTGTCGAAAAATCCCCGAAATTGCCATCGCTTGCCAAATGAGCAGTTTCTTATGGAATATAGCTTTTGGCTTCATTTTTTCGCTGAAAATCACTTCAGTGGGGTTGGGGGATTGAAAATATTTCCTTCTTGTTGTCTCGGAGAGGGCTCCAACATTACCTACTTATGTTTCAGCAGGCGTCACTTCAACTTTCTCCAACATTTGACGATACAGTTTTTTGCAACTTTCTTGACCTCGGATTTCCTGAGCTAGTACACTTGGGGACACTTTGTTTACCCCTGATTTTAATCCCCAATTTCTGCGCTTCAACATAGGGCAAAGGTGATTCCGGATTTTTCAGTTTCGAGGGAGCAGCATTCGCGGTGATCCACGGATTTTAGGTGTAAGTGTATTTTACGGCTTTTAAATTTACAGCGACGACTACGGTACATGGTCTACCAGGACTCCTCTTGATATCCACATTTTCTGAATCTGCACACTTTGAAATGTTTTTGGAATTCCTTCTTCATTGAAGTGGTGTCAGTTCAGCTTCCAATCCAATTTCGCCACGAATTTGTGGTCCTGAAAAATGCGTTTTGCTTACGCTTCGCTTTCACCTGGATTATTTCTTAAGTGGTGCATTTTGAATTCGACAAAGTATGCCATCGTGAAGACGGGAAGTTTCTGAACTAGAAGGCTCGAATGTGTCCTTTTTGATTCATTATTTTCGATATTCGATAAATGGATATATATATTCTTCAATGCTTTCCTTTCTTTCTATCTTCAGAATGCAAATTCATTGATCCACTGTCTCAACTCGAACATGCTCAAACTATGCATACGTGATATCCTTGAAGTTGAATCAGCTGCAAATTTCATATTCGGTTTGTTTGAGTCCAGTCGTCGAGTCAGTCGAGTGCGGTGTGGTGTGGTCAACTTGTGGAACCAACTTTTTAGCAAGTGTTTCAACAGTGTCAAGTTCGTGGAAGAAATTTATCTAATTACTCGTAAGAAAAATTATAGACTCAATTCAATCGTTCATTGAAAACACGATTATATCTTCATTAAATGCCAAAAGAAAATATTTTTTATTTGTACCTCCTCCTCCATGCATCCTTTTTGTGCAAATTCATGTGTGTTTATAGATATATGTTTGTTTTATGCATTTTAGAATGACAATTTTTAGCGTTTTAGCCAACATACTTATTGTCGTTGTGTGTGTGGTGTGGTTGGCGGCAGAGTGACAATGTTGGCCTTTTCTACATTCTATCAAAATCAGTTGTTAGGTTGTTGTTATATATATAACAACAACAATGACTATATAGTCATAGTATTCTGTATAACTATATATTATATTAGACCTCTATGCTGACGACTGAAAACCGACACCACAGAACCACCATATTATCTTATGTGTCTGAGCCCTGTGCTACTGTTAAACCTTCATCGTTAACAATAAGTTAAGTTTCATTAAACTGTCTGTACCATGAGCAGTAAGCTGCAGTCTATGCCGTATTATAGCACTCGTAGTCGTCGAGTCGTAAATCTCTTTTGCGTCTACAACGGCTTGTCGTTCTGGTTTATTTTTCATAATCTGATATAACATCATAAGAGTGACTCATTGATACCAACATGATGGGACTGCGACTGATTCACAAGTTGGTTGAATTGCCTAGGCCTACACTACAGGATCAGGAGCACGAGCACGATTGTATTTGTATTGTATATTCGTGTTCGTATCCATTAAAGGTGTCATCCGTGTCATGTGTCGTAAAAACAAAACTACAGATTTCTCGTTTAATGAAAATTGGTAAATAATATTTTAAATGTACCCTTTTCTAACAAAGTAAGTAGTCTCAATCCCAATATTTTCCGGGTTTACATGATACGAAATTGTCAAAACCACGTGACTGTTCGCATCGAGTTTTTCGTCTATCTAACGGTATTATTTTATTTCCGTGTGTTATATTATAATAGAAGTTTGCTCTGGCTAGATCAACAATTGTTTTGATCAATAAAAAAGGCAATTACTCGTTAATTTAGTCTTATATAAACGCATAGGCTGTGACAACAAACAAACCACAGACGATTAGATACATACGTATTTACGTACCTGAAGGTTGTCTGTATTATCTCACTGACTCACTACGCTGCATCTTCATCAAATGAAGCAGTCTTCGTGCAAAATAATTAAAAATTCCGCTAATGAAACAATGTTCTGCACAATTTTGCCCATATGAGTTTATTGTGCAGTACTGTAATATAAATAACTGTGAGAGTACGTGTGTACGTGCATGACATTTTACAACATGTACATATATAAGTACATAACGTACATACAGTGGCGTCTATGATGCAGTCAATTTTTAATGCATTTTGACAAAATTAATGACACAAATAGATTACATGAATGTACACAAGTTTGTACTTTTAAAATGTTGATAGTTTCTTCGAGTATGATGCATTAAAGTAGGGACATTTGTATGAATAACATCGGAACGTTGGAATCCTCAGAAATGACGTATGGATTGAGCTTCCTTGGCTTGGCTTTCGCCAAGGTGGGTGCGCGTGGGAGAGCTAATTAGATTTCAAAGATTCGGTCTTAAGCCAAGCACAAAGACTATAAACCTTACTCCAGATGTGAGGTAACTTTCTTAGCCGAGTTAGCCCACTCAGATGTGTTTTTTAAAATTTATTTATCCCTAGGGGTCATACTTTTATTATGTTTCATCCATATTCTTGTACTAGTGCGCTTAAGCTAGCGAATTTTGTTACCTAGCCAAGCAAGCCAAATCCGTAAGTCAATTCCGAGGACAGTAATGTTTTTCGTGTGTGTAGTACTTAAGTAGGCGCTTACTTTTCTTATAATAACCCTTTTACAGCTAAGTAAGAGTCTGTATGCGCATTGAAGTAACTTATAGGAATTAACAACTCTTCCATTCTTCTTAACTTATTGTGGTACAGTAGTAAGTTATTACTACTACTGTTCGTTTGAATCGACAAAATGGTATATGCGAAATGTTCATTCTGTATTCTGTATTGTTTCAGCACACAGCTATGGTGATTAAACTTTCATTCATCCTTAGTAGTTTATGCGCATCTTTACTCTTTACATCTGTATCTTTACGCATCTTTACAGCGTGTGCATCCCCTATAATCACAGTTGGTGGTACCGTTACAATACTTGTTGTCTGTATTTATGATTCCCCGTATATGTACATACATTATTTGCCTTGCATCGCCTAGATATTTCTCATCGTTGCTTCAACATTTATGTACTAATATTTGTACGTAAAAGAAAATCAAGTTCTTCCTGTAGTGGTCTTCATTGTATTGTGTGATTGTGTCAGCACTCAGCATCCAGTATAACATCTTACAACAACTGTTGATACAACCCGACAGAAAAGGTAGTATTTAATTGTGTAGAGCTGCGACCGTTGTGTGTGTGACGCGACCGCAAATCTTAGGTACGTTCGGGTAGTTGTAGTTACAAACTTGATTTCATTTAAATAATTTCTTCATTTCTATATCCAATTTCGGTATGTGCAAGAATCTTGTAGATTTTGCTTTGAGATTTATGGAAAGCAATCATTTATGTAGCTGTCACTATTACTGTTAGGGATTATGGGGCTGTCTATGATGACAGAGTGACTGTTTTTTTTAACTAAACACTTTTGATCTCTTTATAGATTACCTAATAGTAAAACATCGTGAACGAATCGATTTAAGCAAAAGGAGTGGATCAATTAATGGAATAAATTGCCTTCACAATTTAATACCCCTGACAAACCATTACCGGAGTTGTTATGAAAAGTGTACAGCGTTTGATTTGCTCCACAGTAAAAACAACAAAATGTTTTGCCTGTCATGCCAAACAGGATGCGTGTAGCAGCAATACTGTCCCGTTAAAGTCAATGTATGCATCGTACGGGAGTTCGTTTGATTCCACGACTATTTTTTTCCGTTCTCTGTCTTCATGGGTTCCAAAAGACAAATACGATTTGTTCAAGACAAATACACACAAAAGGTATGTGCTGTTAAAAGCATTATTTAATTTTAAAATGAGACTAAATACTTATCGGACTCTTCAATTTATGTGTCCTTTCTTATTATTATGTAACACACATTAAGCTGTCTTCTTATCTCTCCCATTGTATTCGTTCATGATTTTTTTCGTCTTTGTAGAATATATAGAAATACATATAGAAACATGTGAAATGTACAATTTGGAAAATACCATCGCACGATATTTACGCGGTTGCGAAAGCTAAAACAGTTTTTAGCTTTAATGTAGCTTTTGTGAAACCTTTGCAGCCAATAATTCATCTGTGAACTTAAACCTTTCTCACGAATTCATTTTAATAATTCGAAATTCACATTGAAAATCTTTTGTGAGTGCACAGTCTGCACAGTGAGAAATGATGATTTCATCAGAGTGTGTGTTTTAAAGCAAAAGTGTTCTCATAACGTTTTTGAGCTTTTCACTCTCACTTACAACAGTGTCACGAAGTGACAGCGTAAATACGTTTGATCTCCTTTTGAAATATCCGTAAGGTCAAAATATTAGAATAGCAGCATAATATCCCAATGCCATTTCTATTGTTATCGAGGTTACGACACAAATGATTGGGTCAGGAGTCACAAATGTACGTACCAGCAACATCATTTTTCAAACCTTAAATTTAAATAGTAGAAGCAGGAATTATGACAAAATTAAATCTGTCTGAACTGTTATTACACTTTCCTGCTACCAGAAATAATTGAGCTTTAAGTCAGTTGTTCTCAATTACTACATCCTAATCCTGATGCACACAATTGTGTACCCCGAGACAGTTCAAGTGCTAGAAAGGAAAATATGTACTATGCATATTTCTAGAGGTCTACTGTACATGTTCGATTGCTCTCAGAATCAGTACGGTTTTAGTTCGCGAGAAGTTTGGTTTAACAGAGTAAGAGTCTCCAACAGAAATTCAATTGTTCAATCTACATATTGTATCAGAACTCAGCTGCACTCACAATCAGTTTAAAGTTAGTTTTCCCAATCGAGGCTGCACACAACTTGACTAGCACCAACAGCACCACAGTAAAGCAGTAAGCAATCGTTTCTACTTACTCACAATCAGTTGTAGTGTTGTTGCAACAAAGGTGCCTATTGAAATTACAATGATTATTCAGCAAGTATGTAGGAGAAGCAGTCATATGAAAAATTAATTGTTTTATCTTTACTGATACATAATTCCAATTCTTTTGTAGGAGCGTTGTCACGTCTCAGAACGTAGTTGGAAGGATGGACGAACCGAAATTGTTAACCAAGGATGAGCATCAAGAGTTCATGTCTGTATTTCCAGAATTGGTGAAGGACTTAGTGGAACTCCCCGAGATGAGATACTGCGAGAATACCAACCGCTGGCTGGCAAAAGTATTGCAGTACAACGTGCCACACGGTAAACGCAATAGGTACGGTACAATAACCTACATTGTCTAGTGTATAACTAACAATAAGTGAACATATTATTATGGGTGTCATATTATTTATGTATGTGTATATAGTATGTGGTATATTATAAAAGCTAAATATGTAGTCGAAATGATCCTGTACTTTGTGGATTGACTACATATATCATAACATTTCTTTATAGAGGATTAGCCACAGCGCTGGCATACCGCTACATGGCAAATGAACTGACGGAAGATAATGTAAGACTGTCTTACATTTTAGGATGGTGCCTAGAAATCGTGAGTATAATAAATTAAGCACTGTATTTTACGACGGTTCTCCAATAATTATGTGTTTAATAACACCCATACCCCGAAACCACGCAACTTTCGAAGGGACTTTTTGGAAATATGGGAAAACTTAGGGGGTCAAAATTTTAACCCAAACCCAACGGGTGTTTTATGGGTGGTCAACAGAGACATGGAGATTATGGTTTCGGGGTAATAACACCACAAAAGAGGTCGAAGGTTTGTCAGCATATCAGTACGATGTCAATCGCCCAATGGAAATTTGTCGATGTGCACATACTTCTGCAATTGACAAATATTTTTTAACATGCATATAGGTACATAAATATGCGACACTTTATATAAATCTTATGCTATTCCAGCTGCAAGCATTTTTTTTGGTTGCTGATGACATCATGGATGAGTCCGAGACACGCCGAGGACAACTGTGCTGGTATAAAGTGGATAACATGGGTGCAATCGCTTTTAATGACGCAATTTTACTCGAAAGTAGTATCTACCCACTCCTTAAGAAACACTTTCGTAGTAAAACTTATTATGTCGACTTGTTGGAGATTTTTCATGATGTCACATATAAAACAGTATTCGGTCAGAGTTTGGATACTCGAACAGGACTTGAGAGGAAGATGGATTTGTGAGTTATCTGTAGAATAAGAGTTTTTTAGCGTGCTATTTCTTATTCTAATTCTTTAAGGAAATTAATGCAAATATTTTTTTTAAATTTTTGTATAGGTACACTATGGAGACTTACGTGCAAATTGTTCAGTACAAAACTAGTTACTACTCACTCTACGCTCCAGTCAGACTCGCAATGGCCATGGTAATTGATGTTTGTATGATGGTAGCGCTACGCAAAATAATGGAAGCTTATTTAAGATGATGGTGTTTGTACATTGTACATCATATAGGCGGGGATGAACGATACCGAACTGTTGAAGCAAATGGAGATAGTGACTTTAGAAATGGGCCACTTTTTCCAAGTGCAGGATGACTTTTTGGATTGCTTTGGAGACGTTCAAGTAACTGGAAAAATTGGAACGGACATTCAAGATTGTAAATGTTCTTGGCTTTTTGTTGTAGCTATGCAAAAGGCAACACCTTCTCAACGGGAATACCTACTGGTATGTGATCCTAGGAGTTTTAAACTTAAGACAATGCATTTTTCCCCACTTTTGGATTTTCCTTCCACAACTTACACACCTGTATTTACATATTTTTATGGGAAAATTTCAATCGCTGGGTAATTCCTACAGCGTTGTGCTTAACTTTAAATAAAATAGTTAGCCCAATGTGTGGGAATGTTTTTTTGCTATAGCCGGCTCAATCCAACTTTTCTCACTCTTACCAATGAAAACCGTTTTACATTTTTTAAAAGCTATTTCTTACTCCCACAAGACTTCAGGAATTTTCCACTCGATTGAGATTTTCATTACATATAATGGTTGTGTGGTAGTTCGTCTAAAGTAAAGATAGATCGGCAATGCTACAAACATACCCCGAAACCACTCAACTTTCCAAGGGGGTCAAACTTCTCGAAAACATGGAAAAACTTAAGGGGTCAAAAATTTTAACCAAAGCCTTTCGGCCCCATACCTCCATAAAGATGGGGTGGTCAAATTTTTCCTAACAATATAACCAGGGGGGATCAACGGAGACGATGGAGATTATGGTTTCGAGGTATGGCTACAAATGAACAGTAATAGTGTCTCTGAACAACTCAACGCTATAACTGATCAGTGATAGATACATACAGACCTCACAATGCAAACAGAAATCCATGAATTAAAAGCAGTTTGAACTGGATTTTAGAGGATTTATTGTAAACATACAACCATTACTCAAAAAAAACACAAAGGCATAAATATTTGCACTTGTCGACAATTCATGTTGAGATGCTAAATGTGTCAAATATAAATGGTTATGGGGTTTCCAGGGTCTCTAATTTCAGCTAAAATAGTTTGAAAGCCCTAATAAGTCAACCTAAGGACCACCAAGGGTCCCCATTATGTTACCTTATGTAAACACCAATTTCGCAAATGTAAATGATTTTGAGGTTTCAAAGGGCTCTAATTTCAGTTAAAATATTTTCATAGGTGAGGTCTGCATACATACTGTGCTAGAGGCTACCTCATCAATCGTAGTCCATAAGGGTCCAGATTCGAATTTAGGTTCGTAAATTCCTTTGCAAAAAGGCATCTGTCCAGTAGGAGTATTAACTCCGTCAAGCTACTCATGCAAATTGCACATCATTTCCTAGTCTGATTGGTGATCAAGGCAATACAGCAGGGACGATAAGGGCGGTACACAAGCTGACTAAGCAATGATATATAGCAATGACAAGCTGCATTGTGGCGTTGCAAATGACCTCGGTGTGAGGTGAAAAATGTGTGTGTGAATTTGGGCTTCTTGGCTACATTTGCTTATCTGTTGAGAGTTCGGATTAATGGTAGGACTGAAGGAAATCTGACTAATCAGTGGTCCAGTAAATCTGTGTAAAGGAGAGATGGCAATACCCTTCAGTGCTGGGTGCGCCCTACGATCGTACTTCTGTATAGTGCGGTCGTACTCCTGTAGTACATACATATGTTGAACAAAGGCAAGAGCTGAGAAGGATTTTATGGCTCTGAGAAGAATTTTACGGTTCCAAGTTATCAACCAACATTGTTGGTACTTGGTACTATAATAGTCCATCTCCTTTACTCCTACTCTATTTGTACGCGTACACGGTGTACGCGTACAGAGAGGTGTACGGTACACCTCTCTGACTGTGTGACTGTCACTTCGCATTGTGGTCATTATTCGTGAACAATTCAACACACTGAGCAGAAACAAATAAATAGATGCATATTCCAGTGAGTTACTACAATAAGAAATCTTATTAAATATAAGATCAGTTGCGAAAAGCGGTCGAGTTTACTGTCTGACGAGTTACCATGCTTGGATCCAATTGATTAATATGCATTTACTTACGTAACCAATTAATAAGTTTTGTAGCCAATGTAAGTTCATGCATTTTAAAAACTGTATAAAGGAGACATTTCTACTATTTAAATATGCTCATTGTAAGTGAAAATGGTTAATGCTTCGAAACTAAACATTTACTGAATATGAAGGAAAATTATGGAAAGCACGACCAAGAAAAAATTGCCCGCGTGAAACAGCTTTACAACGAATTAGAACTACGCGAAGTATACAATATGTTTGAAGAGAAGACCTACAACTCGATTTGCAGTCGCATTCAGCAAATGCCATCGGGTCTTCCGAAACAACTGTTTTTGGACATGGTACATAAAATCTATCGTCGCAACAGCTAAATTGTGGGGACATATCGACACGTACGTATGCCAGTACATTTCATTTCTACATTTTATTTCTGAAGATTCAAGAGCTGGAATCTAATTTGTGGTGTAAAACAGTATAAAATTATTAATTTCAAAAGGCGAGAATACTACCGTGATTTGGCCTATACATAAATAGTGTTAACTTTCAGCCTCTAGGTTGGTACGACAATTTTTTCGTGTATTTATACGTGTCCCATAAAACTAAATGGAAAACAAAATGATTTAATTGAAACTTGTCTGAATAAATTAATCACAGTATAGTCATGTCGTATAATCTAAATACAAAATTTATTGAAATCACACTTTATAAACCTACTAAATGCACATATTTATACTTTAATAGATTAGATATATTTTTAAGGGTATGTACGATACAGGTAAGGTAACTCCTAATCAAAACGTGAACACTTTTGGCCAAAAGTAAATCCCATATAAAGTGTTTTGAACAAGTTAATCTTAATACGATTATGAACAAATAGAAATAGTTAGTTTATGAAAACCGGAATTAAAACGAACTAGCGTCGAGTGAATGATCTCCTGATGCATTTGCTAACGCTAACTGTTGTAACACCCATTCTTTAGTCTTTATAGTTTCTTCAACAATCTGGTATTCCTTTGCAATTTCTAAAAGCTCATCTCCAAGCGATTCATATTTGGCAAGTCTGTTGAACAATATAAACACAGCATGATTATGATTACTTCTTTATTACTTAGCTTGGTTTTTTAAAGCACCAATGAAGAAGTACTCAAATAAATAAAAGTATTGAAGCGCAAAGTCTTACTTGTCTTTCAACAAGTGGCATTGTGATTCATTTTCAGTCACAGTAGCTTTAAGCTCATTATAAGTCTTCTCAAATTCATCAACTAATTCGGGAGGGTGTTCGGCAATTTGTTGTTGAAGTTTTGCACATCTGAAAAGTAAATTCGTAAATGTGAAGTTCTGCATATATATATATATCAATCATTCTAACGGACAACGGAACCAAAACAGAGAACGAAGCAAACTTGTCTGTGGGTGATAATTTTACAATTATCACCCGCATTACAAGTGGCTAAAACCTTTGATTTGTAGGAACTAAGATAATATTAAAAGAACTCACTGAATTTTGGTATTCATTAGTTCACTGTGACTCTTTAAATGGTCAATATAAGTTGTCATTACTTGGGGTTTCTTCTTGAGTAATGTCTCGCCCATTAAATCTGTCATCATTTCTTTAACCTTAATATGTTTGAAACGCTCGCATTAAATTGAGTCAGCGGACATTCCATTTTTAAGTCAAATCTCTTTACACTGACTGACAATGAGTAGAAACACAGTATGAACACAAAATCAATATAATTTTTATAACTACCTCATTTAGCTCCTTAACATAAGTGAGCATTTCTTGCATTCGAATGAACTCGGCCTCTTCAATATCTCGATCAAGTACATCTTCTTCTAATTTCAGTTCTTTTAGCTTTGTAATTAGTTTAGTAAAACCTGTTTTCAGTTCGACTTCGTCCCCGCTAGAAGACACAGTTTCTTGTATTTTTTCTGTTGTATAATCACCCCGTTGAATATTCCAAAATTTTAGCACCGTGATAGCCATTTTTTGAACTGACAATGAAATAAGGGCTTTTATGATTGTTTGAGATTCCGGCGTCAATTCTGATGACTCTCCGAGAGTGTCTATAAATTTTTCTGGTTCACTACCATCACCATTCATTGAGAGGTTGGTTTGCTTTAAATGTTTTCGACATACTTCCAAATCAATTTGAAAGAGCAAACTTCGAAGTTGTTCGAGTGTAGTCTGTGACACCTTAGGATGTGGTGGATCTGCGTATACAATATCTTCTAGAATTGATGTTATTATACGAGCTGACCAATATTTTACCTAAAAATTAAAATCAATTAATCATTAAAGCCATGCTTTAAATCACAGAGTTGAATCTTGGTCGAATGCATTTGATTTCCTTAAAGATTAACCTTTCTTTAAACTGTATTTGTCATACCTCGTTAGTGTTAGTCAGTCAGTAGTTATAGTCACTCTTTTAGCGGACAGTGAGAGACATATAAGGAAATAGCTGCGACTACAGCAATTTTTGATGCTACCAAAAGCAGCAGATTTTGCTGCTTCTTTACACGGGTGAGATACATACATTCCCAACTAGTTTTCGGGACCATGGGTTAAATCCCACAATTTTTGATGCTACCAAAAGCAGCAGATTTTGCTGCTTCTTTACACGGGTGAGATACATACATTCCCACCTAGTTTTCGGGACCATGGGTCATATCCCAAAGTCGGCAAAAGTTCAAACCTAAGTCCACTAATAATTTGCTGAAATGGATGTTTCAGCAAATTTTGACCGTTCTATTTTGACTTTTGGTGAAACGGCAAACCATAAAATATTTCTATGTCCAAAAAACGACAAAAAGTGACATATGGCTCGCTCCGTGGGCCATAAGTCAACTCGCCGCTTCAATGTGCTGTATCCTGGTAACGGGTATACAGGGCATGGAAGGCAGCGCACACAGAGGGACAGTAAGGGGGAAGAAAACCGAGAAAAGGGCTGCCTTCCCGCTGAATTTGTTTGCTTCTAGCGAAATTCGAGGGTTGTTTAAGGATGAGTTTACAAACCATTGATAACGCCAGGAGCCCTGTCTAAATGCATGTTAATTTTAAGTCCTTTCTGGCACTCCCCCAGGGTCGAGGAGAGAAGCAAAAGGCTTCATCTTTTTTTAAAATGTAGTTTACGTATATGTGAACGTATCGCGATCCGGCTCTTCCCAACTTTAGTTAATTACTCCTTCATAGTGAAAAATGCGTTAGAAATACTTGTAAAACAATGAACTAAAATTTTGGTACAAAAGCTGTATTCGAATTCGTATTTAAATTCGAAGTTGATAACAATAGAAATAAATATTTTATTGACAGGTCCCAGAGCCTTCGAACATAGAACCTGCCAATTTTGCAGTTGTTGTTATTTTTAAAGTGAATTGGGTCAAATAGAACTCTGGTTCATACAAAAAAATCCGGAAAATATGTATCGGGTAGAGTGCAGGGTGCGGTGAACCCTATTTCGATTTCCACTCTTTTTCTCAACCTCTTTTTTAATCGTTTTAGTTTATTATGCTCTACAATAAATCTCAATAATTAGAGAATGGGGATGTTTTGGGTGATTTTCAAAAGTAGCTTTTGGTAGCGGCAAAAACTGCATTTTTCCCTCTTTATGTCTGTCACCAGCGGAAGAAATTATAATTATTTCATTGTTAATTTAGTTTATTGCTTAAGACTTATAACCTCTAAATCTGCGAGGAGGTCTTCATTTTGTCCAAATGACTGATTGCTAGCAGAAGAGATATAGAAATTTGACGCCATGGTTGAATGGTTGGTGTTGTTATTAAAATAAAGTTCTTAGTGAGCGGTTAACAAACACGAATAAAGCGAATACTGAATTGAACAACGGAAACTTAAACGAAACCCACGGAACTACATCACTTTGTGTATCAGATTCATTGTGTACATTGTGAAGTTGATAACAATTAACGATATTTGTATTTGTAACACTGTAAGTAAAAGTAAATCTGTTGACAATTTAGTTGTTTGTTTATATTTTAAAGCTTGATTGATCCTAGTGAAACAACACCTTGGGGGAAATGTTTGAAAGATGTTTTCCCGGGAAAGATTGTGAAGTTCAAGGTTACTTTTCTGATTTGATTGAAGTCAACAGAAGACAAACGTGTTTTTACACATTTCCCCCTTTTTTAAACGAACACCTCATTTTCTTTTTTGTCTATTCATTTCTTGTTGTTTTTGTTAATAATAGTATTGTATCTGTATCAATCATAGTATCATGAAATATTAACAAAAAATGTAAAGCAGAATTTAATTTGCACATATTTATGTCGAAAGCACATTTAAATATCGGCAGTTCTGTGAGGACCAGATCTAAATCTTCCGGTAAATATTCTATTTTACATTTTTAAACTGAATGTTGTAGTTTTGAATAGTACCAGGAAAAATTGCGTGTAAATCTCAGCGTCCATGGATTTCTTACATGTAGTTGTAGTAGTGTAATCAGCGTCGATAGGTTAAAAACAAGTGTTCCAGTCCAGTCGTCAAACAAGCTTTGATTTGATTTGAATCCCAGTATTGCGGCATAATCAGTGCAGAATTAATTCCTAAACCTGATAACTTGTTCATAGAATATAAACCTGTTGGTCGTTAAAGTTTTTTGTGTAATGGGGAATCGACCCGCACGGAATATACCTATATTAGAGCTCTGTACATTTCATTTCATTTTTTTCCATTTATCAATTTTTTCATGACATTTTTTCTATTTATTTTTTCATGACATTTTTTCCATTTATTAATTTTTTCATGGTATTTTTCAATATTTTTTCATGGAATTTGTGCATTTATTAATTTTTTCATGGTATTTTTCAATATTTTTTCATGGAATTTGTGCATTTATTAATTTTTTCATGGTATTTTTCAATATTTTTTCATGTAATTTGTG
>JABASC010003475.1:0-14095 GCA_019776185.1 Plutomurus gul
GAACAGGATTTAGCCTCTCTTAGCTGTACATCACATTCCTTGCGATAACATTTGTTCTATTTTTTCAATTTAAATTTAAATATAAATGGAAACTGTTATAGGTCGATTCAATGTTTAAAATAATTTAATTTAATTACCACAAGCTCATATGAAATTACAAATTACTTTCACGCAATTAATTTAATTGTAATTAAGTTACATTATAATTAAATTACATCACTACTTCAAATTATTAATTAAAAATTACATTGAAAGATCGAAATTAAAATTGTAATTAAATTATCGGGTGCACATTTCCCTGAAATTACAAATTATTTCCGTGTAATTTAATTACGAATATTGATCATGCATGTTATTCTAATTTGTAGAACGTGACATTGGCGGCAGTTGAGGTGGAAAAACGGAGACGACCCTCAGAATCCGACATAATTTCTCAAGGACTGACGGGGATCGGAGGATGCTGCATTAATCTGAACTATTTCACAAAGATCCTGTTCGTAGCCTTGGGGCTGGATGCGTTTGCAATTCAAGGGAGTCATTTTATGGCACCTGCCCCGGGAACCCACTGCATGGTCATTGTCAAGTTGAACAACGGAAATGAATTGTACATGGTGGAAGTAGGAGCAGGCTTCCCTTTCCTCGAGCCAATACCAATGCACAATCTTCCATTCAGGTTCCCTGCTGGCGGATTCATCAATGAATTCCGAGAAATATCGGAAGGAGTCATCGGACGAGTTCAAATTGGAGGGGGACTTTTCGGTGGACCTTATGTATGGAAATAAATCATAATTGTGACGTCATTAAAAATATGTCCCCCTTTCTCCAACCCAACTGTGCTCCCTTATTAAGGGGAGGATCCAGGGTGTTTAGGGGTTCCTTATCTGTACTATCTATTTTTACCTCCCCCCGTCCCTATCTTGCCCATAGTAATTTCTGCGCCCCTCCCTATCTCTCCCGTGTTAAATTTCTCAATTTCTGCGGTGGTCATAATGTGGAAATAACTTTCAGGTGGGGAAAGCTGAGAGTTTGCGAACATCGTGGGATTTAGTTCCTAGGAAATTCTCAGAATTCGATTATCCCATGGATGGAGTTTTTACAGATCCGTCAGTTTCCGGAATGCTTAAAAGTAATTTGATGTATCGCCATTTCTTCCCTGAAGAATTCTCTCAATTATTCCCTCAACTTGCAAACACCAACGGTCACACTCAAGAAGATGCGGACAACAAATCGTCATCGTGGGAACCAGCACCTACGGACTTTGTGTTCATTTTTAAGCGAAGGATTATAATCGGAGACGCCTTCTCCAGGAAACTCGTCAAGAATTACGACAATTACATGGACATGGCCGTGGATATAAAAACGTACTTTCCTAAACTGAAACTGGAAGATATAAAAAAAGTGATGGGTATTTTTATGCAGTATGAAATTGTTCCGTCGCCCTATGACACCATTCTATAAAGGGTCTCCATTTTATTGTATTTATGTATATAGTGCTACCCCTGGTAACCTAAATACTAACAAGAAATACAGATTGCATCATTGCTAATAAAGTAAAATACACGTGCTACAGTCTTTGGGTTACTTGTAGTTATTTTTCGAAATTTTACCTTCACAAAAGATGGTTTTCAAGATTGCATTTATAGCTAACGTGTTATGGCCATGGTATCACCGTCGTTCCAAACATCTGAAGAAAATATTTAAACTGAAGGAAATAGTGACCGCCATTCCAACTACAAATGGTTAGTTAATTGCTGTTTTTCTCAAAAATCAGGTAGATAAAATTACAATTGCAACTTTTTTATCGCCAAAAAGTAGCTCTCCAGGAAATTGGCAAGGAACCCGATGACGTCACACATGAAACAGTAGAAAAAAGCGGGAAAGATGTTAGCCCCATGCTAATTGATTTGGTAAAATGAATAACTAAAATTAAATTAATTCTTTTGTTAGTGCAAATAGGAAAAAAAGTTATGAAAATGTTTGTTATAGATTCTGGATCGTGTATTTGTACATCTTGATGTCGAATCGCTGAAAAACTCGCGACTTGTTTGCTCAAAGTGGGCCGCAGTCTCAAAAGCCTACTTAATATGGAAAAGTAGGATTTGCATTCCAGAATTTGGAGAAAAACGTGGAATATTTCTAGTGAAAAAGATTTTGGAAGAATTTGAAGAGTCGCTTGATTTGCCGCTCACTAAATTCCATTTTGTAGGGCCATTAAATGGGGAAGATTTTGATTCGTTTCTGAATTCGCGGGATAATTTGAAAGAGTTGACATTAGAACATTGCAGTGTCATAAGCGATAATAAAGAATGGATGTGGAAATGTAATAATTCTCAATTGAATTATTTTGAATTGGACACTGAGTTGGCTAATTTGAATCTTGGGATGACAATTGATCTCAGTTATTTTCGAACCACGGAAACGATTAAGCTGAAAGGAGGAAAACTGCTGAAAATTGTACTTTATAATAAAATCTCTCCAGTCGTCTTTTCCATTGGAGGGTCACCAACAGTTTGCACCCATGACGGAATCCCGCCCTACGAAATTGTTCTGAATGATTACGTCGATTCTCTAAAATTAAAAAGATTGGAAATTTCCATTAAGGGATCAGACTTAAAACTAGATTTGACTGATTGTCACAAATTAGAGATTGTTCACTTGGTGCGGGGGCGGGTAACAGGATGGAACAATGAGCTGGACATTGCAGCTTACGCAATAAAATTTGAAATACCGTTTACCCCAAAATCGGCGCTAAATACGAAAAATGAATTGTACACTTCTAAATCACGCCTACAATTCGAAAATCTTGAAATGCGGCTATTTTTAAACATTTTCAATTGGTCAGATAATATTGCACTTAAGAAGTTGACCTTGCAAATAACTGAGCAATTCGATATTTCACGGCTGCCGAAATCCGTGGAAATGTTGAAAATTGAAAAACTGACTTCAAATGTAAACATTATATGTTCCGCACCTTACACCACCCACTTTCTTAAATTAACACACTTATTTTACGATGGGGAATTTCCCGTCTACCATTTCTGCCCCGCTTTGGAGAATCTCGCTGCAATAAATTGCAAATTGGATCTTCAAAAATTTCCAGTAAAGAAAATCAGAGAATTGTTTTTAAGTCATTCAACGGAAATTGTGGGGACGGTCGGTGATGATGGGCCAATTTCAGTGGATAAAATGATTGTGGACTTTATGTTTCATGCTACACGTTGGGAAATAATTGAGGACTTGTTGGAAAATTTTAAAATTGCTGAGATCATCGTGTCTGGCGTGAATTTTGCTAAATCCGCTTCCGATATGATCTCAGAAAAGGTGCTGCAGCGTCTGCACAATTCTATCCGCAAACAAATGGAAGGAGGCGGAGTTTTCCACATCTCAAAAATCCAATGGAACGACAGCGGCACGATTTCTGAGGATGAAAAACGCGCGATTTTCACAGACAGCCAATTGCCCCCACTCCTAATGGATTATCATCATTCGTTCGAAAATGGTTACGGTAAAGTCAATCAATTCGTATACTTCAAATATACTTTATGGAACTATCTGTACTAAGATTATACAAGTTTTAAACTGTGGTTTTAATGTGTCACAATTATTGAAATGAATATTTAATTTCACAATAAATAAGTTCTAGTAACATGGTTTCATACAATAATTTTATTTTTGTACAAATGCAATTACAATAAAACGATGAATGCACAAATAATTTCAATATATTTAATTTTGTCCAAATTCTGATTCCAATGATTTCCTGATATCATCCTAGGCTGTTCATAATTTTATTACCCTTGTTAAGGTGAATGATCTATTTGAATGAATGATTTATTTACAATGTCAATTTTTTTTATATAGGGGGTTCCTCTAAATCCTCTAAAGTAACTATATTAATGATCTATTATTAAGAATATCATGTACATATATAAATTGTATGAATTAAATATAAGGAAGAAACAAATATTTAGAGAATATTTCAAAAAGTGAGAAAAATCTCGACAACTCCGTGGCTGGTTGACTGCACAAAATACATGACCAAATCTTTGGAAACAAAATAGAAAATCCCAAAATCACATCTGTCAATTCTGCAGGAGTTGTGAAATTTTTCAAATAATCTTTTTTCCTTCGCATTCTTAATCCGAAGCGTTTTAAGTGACTGAATCATGGCTTCAGATTTGTCAAAAATTACTGAGAGCACCCGCAACAGGGACACCCACACCAGAAAGCCAAACACGACAGAGCAGCTTTTTGAAAATATAAGAATTTTTGGAAACTGGCCACTTCTACGAACAACCACATAAATCAGCAAATATAAATATTGCTTTATGAAAACCTGAAGACCCGGAATCAGCTGGGAATTTATAATGTTATGGCCCCGAACGAGTACCGAAGTTGCACGGACGACTTTGCAAATATTCTGCCAAGTCCTCACACCATCCCATGTGTTGTACGTTTCTCGATTTAGTCTGTAACATAAAAAAAACAGAGAAGGATAATAAAAAGTGAATCAAATTGAAATATTGTTGCTTGATTTCGTGAAAGATTGGACAAAAAAATTAAACCCCTTTTAACGTTTTTAAGGAACTCAAACAGGCAGGGTGCCACATTTTTTTTTCTCACGTGATTTCCAGATAAATCCTTTCCAATTGGTTCATTGAAATTATCCAGTAGACAATGTGGAACCAAAAGTGGGCGTTGAATGAAATCCACAGCCATAAGGCCACTACCGCCGTACAGATTCGCACAGTAGCAAAACCCACATCATTTTTGTCCATCAGCGAGAGAACCGGGGTCGCGGGGAAATGTGGATGCAAATACGTGTTTGCAGCCGACATCAAAGGGAAACACACAACGTTGCCAATTGAGAACACCAACAGGAATATTTCAGAATGGGTTCCCTTTGACGATACAACTTTCCCATGCGTCTCTAAACAAAAAAGAAAAATCTCAATTTGTTTACAATTTAATATTTCAGAATTTTAAAATGTTTGTTAAAATTTCAAAAATCAAATCTTGCCATTTGGATCGTTTACCATGAAATGAGAATAAATTCACGAATTCAAAATAGTTAAAAAGAGAATAGGTTTGGAATTAATTTTCAATTATTAATTTTTGCAGTAAATAAATTATTTATTATATTGTACCTTGGAATAGTTGGGAATATTTTTGAAGTGCATTGAATTGTTGTACGTACTCGTGTGGCTTCAATGAGATCCCTGAAGCCAAAACTAATAGAAAACAAAAGGTGAGAACTTGCGTGGCGCACATCATGGCAACAGCCTCATTTCTCGCCCAATAGGCATGCAGTGTTCTACCCAAATTGTGGAAAAAATATAACAGTAAGCCGAAATTATAGAACCACCACTTGACCCTTGCAATTTTTCCAGTGGCCACATGAACCGAATTCGACGATCCGTGCCATTTGAATGGCAACGAACCGAAAATGGAATTCAATTTGATGAAAATTCGAATTATTTTCGTCGAAAATATTAGTTCCATTTCTAACCAAATTATTGATGCGGAGAATTAATTCTTGGTTATGTCGGTACATTAAATTTGATCGAGGGTATGCAGCGGCTGGCTAATGGCTACTAAAGAAACATCAACAGTTAAATGTTAGTTTTATTCTTATCAAAGGCAAGGTATCAATGTTTAGTCATCTTCCCATCGGGTGGAATTGATAGATACCACAAATATTAGAAAATTTGTTAAATGGTCAGAAATGCGTGAATCTGACTCATTGAATTAAATCATTTTGTAATTTTTATTTTTCAAATACAATTAAAATTCCAATTTAATTTGTATCTGACGAAGGATTACTGATTTGTTTGCACATTCAAGTACAATTTTCATGTGAAACCCAATTTGCTGTTAATTTGTGAAAATTATTAGGCTTAAATAATTATTTTTCATTTATTTCGTATTTTTATTAGTTTTCAAAACACGATTTTGTTAAAAGTATTTAGCATGTTCTAAATATAATTTTCGTTACGAAATGTTTTGTACTTTGTACGATAAACGAAACCCTGGTAAATGTACACTTTGTATTCCCAAAATTTTGCCTTTCCCTACCTTTTCAAGCGAACAATATCGACAAATATTAAATATCGTAAGTGGCTTTGCATGTAGTCCACATGTTAGCAACTCTTCAAATTGCTACTTCTGCAGACTTTAAACACTTTTACGATAATTACTAATGGTAGCATCATTTTTTTGTCGTTTCGCTTTTGTATTTGTGTACATTTGTGTTTTTCTGTCTTGAACTGTTTACTGGTACGACTTTGACCTTACACGTGCGTTACTAACATTTTTGGTAAACAGTTTTGGATCCATTAATATAATGAAATGGTGAAATTCCGTGGCAAAATGGTGGAACATTTACCAATGGATTATGTTTATTTACTCTAGATGCTGTATTCCACTAAATTAGCCATACATGCTGTCAAAAAACACCAGAGTTCACTTGGTCGCAGGAATGCTGTCCAAAATTGTCTGTCAAAAAGCGTGCAAGAAATATGCAAAAATTATTTTGCTTATTCAAATTACAAAATTAGAGTCAATTGTTTGAAATTTAGAGAAATTTAAAAATTGACCATTTTACTTCGGTTTTTTCAATTTATACCGATTTGGACGGTTCCCAGTTAAAAATGTTGAAATTCTGACATTATTTTTACAGCTATTCTAAACTCAGTTCGCCATTGAGAAGACTTACACTGCAGACAAGGTTTATATAATAATCGTGCTCGCTCTGCTTAAATAATTAATGCAATTTTATGGGGTACTCTACCTTCCAGCTTTGAACACGACACAACATTAGGAAATGGTAAAAATTGATGGACGATTGTTTATATACAAAGCATTTCAAAACTCCCAAGTAATGACGGGTTTTCCAATACGGCTGAGCGCTAATTTGCCTTGATGTCACCGCTAAGAATGTTAAGTGTGTGGTGTAAGGTCACAGATAAGCTAGGTATATTATTCCTTCAGTTTCGTTCTTAAATTGTTTGCAATTCAATAAGTTGGCATTGGTATTCATTGTTTTATAAAAACTAGATGCAAATTTCTTATGACTCTAAAATTTTATTATTAAAACACGACTGCCAACTGAATTCAAATATCGACAAAATTAACAGTTTCTTAAACTTACGATAAATCCAGTGAGATTCTCCTCCATTTAAAATGTAACAAATATTAATATTACAATTTGAGTAATTTTAAAAGTGTGAAATACATGAACCGGGGTTTCTGGTGTCATTATCATACTGGGATTAATTAAATAAACCTTCATTCACACATCCTACACATTCAATTGATAAGTCAAATTTATGATAATGTGCACAGATATATTTTACATCTTTGTGTAATACTGTAAGCATGTATATAATTATTTAATGCAATTATTTTAGCATATTTATATATATTGAAATTGTGTCAACAATTACAATGCAAAAATAATATTTAGACATTCAAAACACCCTTGTCTTTTATGAAGAGATCATTCGTCAGTTTTTTAATGGAATTACCTTAAAGATGCGGTAAGGTAACTTTTTAAGCAAGAATATTACCGAAAACATTGTAACTAAATATATAAGGGGAAAGCAGTTAAAAAATTGCAAAAAAAAACAAAAAATTCAACGACCGTGACAGGATTCGAACCTGCAACCTTCGGATCCGAAGTCCGACGCGATAATCCATTACGCTACACGGCCAAGCATGTAGCATACGAGTTGTGTTGGGGGTTATACGCAATGTGGAACAGGGGTAGGTAGCTGAAAGATCATTGCATAATTTTTGTAGTATAAGATACAATGGAGCGTGGGAAAAGTGGGAAGAAAGAATCCGATTTATTTGTCGAGCCAATTTGACGGATTCAACGATTGATTTCAAGATGATTTTATAACGCATGGTGGTTACCTCTAAGGTAGACCCAATACTACTCAGGTATAGAGATCAGATACATGCACCAATTTACTAGTTACCATGGTGACAATTAATGTATGTTTGCATTTGCTCTTGTAATCAGGTAACTGTAGATATAATCAACATCAACAACCCACCTTGGTCATTGGTCCGATTTGTCCAATTTAATATGAATTATGAAATACTCGTCGAGGGGAACGCTATATGCATTTGGTGGTTTATGCCCTGTAGCTTACACGGACCCAATTGAGTTTGGGCGTGTACGGCTTTAAAAATATATAATTTAGGTTTGGATGAATCGTGTTTGGGTAGGGCGGGCGTTCGGAGTGGTGTGGGCGTGGCGCACACGGATTTTTTCGGAATAGGGTGTTGCACAAAACAAAAGGTCCGATATCTTACAAATATCTTAATTTTATAATTAAATTAGCTTTCGGTTAATTTGTTTGAAAGTACTCGTCACTTTTTGCGTTATATAATTTTTGAACCGAACCCCATTCACAGTAATTGGTACTTTGGTACACAATGAAAATAGAAAACGGGCTTTCGTCTTTTAACTCCCTCGGAGAAACAGCAAAACTGATCCCATATAAATACAACATCTTGAATAATAGATCGTAACGGATGCTGCTTGTATGAAAATGTAAACTTTCTGGAAGTAAACGAAGAATAGAGGCTGAGTGTGGGACGAATATGTGTGAATGTGAAAATATTGAGAAAATGTGTCTCAGTTGCTTGCAACTTGCAATAAGCCGGGTGCGGAACGTAATTTCATAATATCCCAGCAAAGCCAAGTCAGGTCATTATCTGGCTTTTGGGGGCACTTTGAGGTTGATTATCAGTCACAAGTCTCAATTAATCATAAATATATCTATTCCAGACAACCTAATGACAATTTTTTTGTTGCAATGGTACTTCAATCTCATCATGCCCCCACAATTAAGCTGATTCTGCTGAATTTAGTAGCCCTTGTTCCTGTGAAAACCTACATTCCACCGGGCCCTACCCTTATCCTGCCCCACCCCTCAAATTTTGAAAAATAACAGAAATAATAGGGAATCGGATACGGGTGGGGTGTACCTAAATTAACACATAGGATAGGACCGCACCAAATATTATTTCTTTATGCAATGTAGAGTCGTTGTCACAATGTATTTCTGGCCAGAGAAAATTTAAAATGTTTACTTTCGAAGTAAATGCGTAATTCATAATTTCATCTTGCTTGCATAGAATTTTTCGTCAGAATTATTTAACTGAAATCATCAGCCTGTCTATATCGTATCCTTGTTATAATGTTAATTAAACATTATAATTATAACGTTAGATAGAAGACAACGGCGTCGTGTACAAGATAAGCTTTGCGCATCACATAATCAATTGAGTTGAATGTCGCTTTATATTCGGCGCCACGATTGTTAGATGAAAGTGACTGGATATTGTAGAGAGAGTATAATATTAGAGTAGAAAAACTTTCTCCTATATTCCTAAAGCAAACTCTACCTTCTGTTCTATTCTACACTGAATTGAACGCCATTTCTTGTGTTCAAAAATACACAACATCAGTACGTGTAGATACAACTATACAATCAATAAAAGTTGCATTTATGAAAAAACGGCGAATATTCGTTGTTATAATTGTTTTCAGTGTACAAACAAAATTGTGTGGCGTATAGTGGAATCTATGTTAATGTTAATTGTTTGGTTAAATGGTCATTTGTAGTAGTGCGCCAGCAAAATTCTTCTTTGTGAATGACAAATAAAAACAATTGTTAACTAACGACGATGACGACTGGTGATTCAGAATCTCCATCATCGCATTCTCATTCTCGAGGTGACAGTGGCAGTGATGTGCCTTCGTCAAAATCCACCTCGGTCGCCCGGAATGGAGTCAAAGAATCCTCCTCGACAACAAAGTCCCGAAAAGCGGACAATACCCGTATTATCCAGGTGGCCAACATTGCACCTCAAGCTACGAGAGAGCAAATGCAAACTCTCTTCGGTTATATAGGAAAAATTGATGACCTGAGACTATACCCCACAATGTAAGGCGATTTAATAAATGACTTAAGTAATTATTTGATATTCTAAAATGATTGATCAATAGATATTGTTATTGTTGTGTTCAATTGTTATTCAAACTGAGGGATAATTTGTAATTGACTTGTCATTTGTTATTCAACTTAAAAATAATTGATAATTGAATTGTTGTTTGTTAATTCAAACTAATTGGTAATTAATTTGATATTCAAACTAATTATAATTGATTTGTTCTTCAAGATAATTGATAATTGATTTGCTATCCAAACTAATTGATCAAATGATTTGTTTTTCTAATCAATTAATCATTAATAAATTTCGTATTAACCTCAAAATACATACATACATGTTTATTCAGGGCCGCTTTGATGTAAATAAGTTATCTTTGAAAAGATGAACGATTTTAATTCATTTTAATTCACTGTCTCAGGGACCTTGGGATGCATGTGTCATCCAAAATCTGTTTTGTCAAATTCTACGAAAGTTCCTGTGTCGGTATCGCTCAACATATGACGAACACGGTTTTCATTGACAGAGCCCTAATTGTAATCCCTTACATCGAAGGTAACACATGATTCCTTTTGTATTAAATATGTCACTACGTTTAAGTTTGATATTTGCTCAGTAGTACTGTCACTGTGTTCAATGAAAATTTTAACCACGCATTTGGTGTTATTTACAGGAGAAATACCAGATGAACAAAAGGCACTGGATCTTCTTGGAAGTGGGACTCTGCTTCCTGGAATCGCTGATCCAAAACTTCCCCAACATGTAACCAGTCAGGTAAAAATGGTCATAATGTGTTTAGAACCATAAGTAGAATCCACCCGAATAATAATGATAATTCATGAAATGCATCTTGTTGAATATTTTTGTCTTGTAGCTGGAGGGAATCCCGCCTCACCAAGTAGTAATAACGACGGATCCAAAATTGACGGAGAATCAGCTTCCAGCCTATCCCCCTCTGCCTCCTACATATGACACGAGAAAAATCGAGGAAATTCGGCGAACAGTTGTTATTGCAAATGTCGACAGTGAGGTAACAAGTTGTAATTATTATTACTGCTTCATAATCTAGGCCAAGGTCGGAAAAATACAAAATACTTGTATTTTCCCCAACATTTGACTTTTACTTCAGTCAAGGAATAATAAATTTTTTTTGAAAATACAAAATTATTTCGAGGTATTTTGTGATAAAACGGCTTTGAACAATTTTTAATGCACCTGCCAGTGATGATTGCACTGTCAATTTGGCAAGATAATTGCTTTAGCCAAATTGACACAGCACTTTAAATTATCACGAACCCATACTTGTACTTACAATTAATTTAATTACCAAATTAGGGTTTTGTAACTTTATTTCGGTTAACACTGTGTATTTTGTATTTTAAAACAAAGCCTATTGCCAATCCCAAGGTGAAGCGTGTTTTGAAATTTCTGAATTTCTTGCCTTTTCAAACACAAACAAGCTAATAAATTGTATTTCTACACACAGTTGGGCTCCCAGGAGGCAGTCGATTATTTCAGTCAAGCCGGCGAGGTGAAATACTACCGTTTCTGTACAAGGGACAATGACCCGTTACACTACGCTCTGATCGAGTTCAGCGATCAGCCGTCCATTCTCGATGCAATCCATCTAAACGGAACAAAATTGGGGAGCAAACACATTAAGTAAGTGCACACAATTGTCTCAATGACGTATTTAGTACAAAAAAATACTCATTTTTTAAACATATACGAGATATGATGCTTCATGTCACTACAATATATAATGCATAATGTTGCATATGATTTTTTTCCTTCAAATACTCTTCACGTGGGTGTGTTCAAAGTCTACGGTGTCAAAAGGATGTCTTATCGAGCAAGAAAAACGTCGGATTGGTCTTCCTGTGGTTATATTGAGAATAATTTCTAACGCGATTTCTGTTTCTTATTATGAATTAATAGTTCAGAAGCCAATACCTAATAGAACAAATGAACAACAGCTGATTTTAATTTCCTAGTTAATGTTAACAGAACAGCTTTGGTCGTTTTCAAATAATTATCAATTCCCCATTTCCTCAGAGTCATTATGGACCATTTTCAACGTAAAAAACTATAATATTATACATTTAGCTGCATACAATCCTGATGTGAATACTTTATTTTTAAAGTATTACTTAATCTACAATCTTAATTAAATTTATGTGACACAGTTTCCTACCTAACGGAAATGTGAATATATTTGATTACAGTCTCCCCCTGCAAAAGCAAAAAACGCTGCGAAAAACATTTTGTGGTAGTAATTTGTTGACGACACGGTGGTTGAATGTGAATGGTGAATTGCGAACAACGGTAAGTGTGAATTGTAGACGGTTGAAGATGAGCGAATATTTTATATTACTAGGCACAGCAATTAATAATTTGGATGAGGATTTTAATTATAATTTTAATTATTATTGGCGGTCCTCCACCAGCTGGCTGGCAGGCTGGTGACCACTCGCCCACCACCACTCATTCGATTTAATCGCCATTAATTTCCTTACTACGACAATTAAACTGATCTTCTATGGTTATAGCTTCTATTTCTCTTCTCTCTATTTATCTTCATACATCTTTCATTCTGTTTCTATAATTTTTTGTTGAATTACATTCATTGGCAAAATGGAACTAACTTTTAAGTGTAAGATATGACTTGGCGTCTCTTTTGGTTTTTTTCTGTGTATCAGTGTTGTGGGGAGCCTCATGACAGACAGACAGACAGACAGGACATGCCTCCTCTTGTGGAAACCGTGTGGAAGCCGCGCCAAAGGCAATTCATTCACTTCACTCACAGCGCAAAATAAATAACTGTGATCAGTAGTTGTTCGATTGGTCATTGGTAATCTTGAGTAAAAATGAGTACATACAAAAAATGTAGAAAAATGTAGGAGAAATTATTTTCCGAAAAAAAAAATCTTATAGTTGGGGGCTTTCTTTTTATAATTTATGGATTGGAGCTATAAAAAAATTACTTTATATAAATATAATATTGCTAATAAGCGTACTAATTGTAAGTAAGCTGAAAAAAATTCAAAAATTGAATACCCCCGGTCGGTTTTGTCCGATTGCGGGGGTGGTGTGATGATTGATGGTGGGAAGGTGGACTGTGAAAGGAAAAAAAAACAAAAGTGATGACGTGCGTTTCTTTTTTTGTTTGTTCTGTGTGTGTTGAAGGCACAAAGTGAGAATAGCTGCTGCTACTACTACTACTTAGGCGGATCCGCCCGCGCCCCTTCTCTCTAGCTAACATGACATGCACTCTTGAATGACATGAATCGAGAGTGGCTTACTTGGAAGTGAGTACTTCCACACAATATTGTCCATCCAAACAACACTCCTCAAAATGAATCTTTTATTTCTTTAACCACACCTGTCTGTATACTACCGAGTCGTGTAGTATTATCTGTAAGTTTAATTATTCGTCGTGACCAGTCCACAGATGACCATGATGATAATTCTGTAATCATTGATGTTGATGGGCACACACGTGCAGCCAATAATTTCTCTCACACATTATCCATAAGTTATTGTTGATACTAATGCGGGATTTTCTTGACGGACATTTAGGGTCTACCATTCTACCCAGGCGATCATTAAACCACAGGCGAAGACCAATGAAGCGGCCCAGAAGGAAATCGAAGAGGCCATGTCTCGTCAAGCACAAAGCCTTCTGTCGCAAGGGCTTGACGGTAATAAATGTACAGTCCTCTCTTTTTTTCAATACTTTTTTATTTTTATTTTATTGTATTGTCAAAGTTGCATTATGAAAGAAAAATGTGGCACGATCTCAAAACAACTGTTTCCGTATTTTTGTTCATTCGCTTGTAGTGATGATATTTTTTGCACAGCTGACTTTGAGCGTGTTAGGGAATGTCCGTAAGAATCAATGATTCGCAGGGATTGGAAAAATTAAACCACATTTTTTGTTTTAATTTGATACAAAAGTATTTTATACATTTTATTTTAATATATCTACATATATTTAAAAAGTATTTTGTGAATTTTAACTGAAAATGCTTTCGCATTCTCAAATACTTACATTTTTTAATGAGTATTTTCCAAATACGATTTCGTTATAAATAAGTTTGAATTTTCCCACTGCATTAGGCATCATTTA
>JABASC010003476.1:0-14093 GCA_019776185.1 Plutomurus gul
CTACTGCTTTCAATTACAAACCACGAAAACGATGTAAATATGCACATATTATTAAATGTCTAGTCCTGTTTGGACAAGACATTTACACTTTACAATTATTACACTTTATGATTATTACATTTACACTTTACAATTACACTTTATGATTCTTACTTAAGATGTACATAAGCTCAAGTTATATGTAATGTATCTAATATACAAATGTGCACTGCATTGAAACTGGATGATTTTTTTACACATGGATGAACACACACCCATTTCAAAGTCTAACAAATTTTAATTAAACTTTCATATCTTAGCACTTAAATAAAATACAATACTTCTCTATTATTTAACTTGTTTTACGGATTTAGCAGTGAAGCTATTTAACCATACCTGGTTTCAGCTACAACTATTTAATTATAATTGGTTAGTGCTGATTAATAATTAAATATTCATGCTAATGAAATCAAATAAACGGTGAAGAATTTTTTGCAATTATCGAGACTGCGTTACATTAACGAACATTTAAGGTTCTACCTTTGTGGAATTTAGCGTTTTCACTGCAATTTTGTGGATTGCGGAATAAAACAAGTTAGCGTTGATACGGTATAGATGCTTGCTTTTAAATCAATACCAGTATACTTATATCTCTACCTAACTATATGGGGACACGTAGTAGGAGGGAAATGTATTTATTTATGTAATCGGAGCGAGATGGTAGCGAGAGAGAGAAGAGCGAGAGAGCTAATCAACTTGAATTATTATTGGGTGCTCACACTAACATCGGTAGTGGTAGTGGTGTATGTATTTTGCTCTTGCCAATCCTTATGTGTATACTGTATATTTGAGGAATACCTAGTAGCAGCTGGATCAGAAATTAAGGCCGTCTCTGAATTATCATAGTTAATACACCAGGAATTATTGCGTACATACATCATTGGTGCGAAAGTCAGTCATGTATCAATCAAATAAAATCATAGTGTTTATTGAGCGCAAATTATTTTCTCTACATTGGTAAAGGTTAATTCTCATTAATTCAAGCCGAGAGCACATATAAATAGCTGTGTATTGGAAGTTCTCTCTCACAAACAATTTTTGTTACTGTTTTCACAAAGTCAAAATTTTTATAATTTTTAAAATTTCAAAAATTGGCACGAAACTTCCCACTATGGAACAAGAATAAAGCATCATAAAAGGTTTCACTTTCATGAGATTGACATAACCACACCAATTCGTTATTTCTCACCACTTCTCTCCGTAGTAATAACATTTTGGATGCTGCATAACTCTATAACACTATTGCTCACAAAGTGGAAGCTGGAAAGCAAAGGAACTCTGAAGCCGCGTAGAGTCACCGAATGTGTCAAGATATGGCAGATCTATTAACTTTTAACCCACCGCTTCAAAGTAGCCGAGCTTTTGAATCTAATAGAGTAAATGAGAAACTCTGAGCCACTGATTTACCTCTGCATTGCATGGAAGTTTCCTAAACACCCGTCTCAAATATGTTACACCTCAAATAGCAAATGTATTACACATCCAATGTTGGCTCCAGAACCTCAATTTGGACCTCACTCTCGAACTTTGATGTTTTGGAATTTATTGGTAATTAAAGTCGTAAATGAAAATTGTAATCGTTTGACCTTACTGCAATAATTATTTCATAGAAATCGTGAATAGTTTTGGCCACGAGTAAAGCTACTTTCATGTAATTTGTGCGGAGTGAAATGCATCACACCACCAGCATAACAGAGACACTGAAACAGTAATTACAGAAATCGCTTCACCGTAATTAATACTCATGGGTTCACATATATATATAGGTATATAGGTAAAGGAAAGTATTTTTAGTAAAAACTAGTCAATTTAAATAATAATAAATTATAGTAGGTATGGCTTTTCACTTCCCTCAATCTACTCAACTCTTCTGGAAAAATCATCCATTATCGACACGTGCACCATCCACAATATCTTACAAAGTGTTAAACACAGCCTGAGCTTGTGTCGCGTGTACCCGATACAAAGTGAAAATAGACCTTCTTTGTATACGAATTTTTATTCTTGCCAAAATGAGTTAGATTTGCAAATTATAAATTAGCTCAGCCGCAATTCTTGGTACAATACCATTTATTAGTGATGACGTTAATTTAACAGCGTGTTTCTAATTTTTAATAAATATATTGCAAAAATGGATATATGCTTTACAATACTTACATATCCGTATACGGCTTGGTTTTACCATGCGTTCAACAAGGCAGTTTGCCTACAGCAGATTTCAGCATATTTTGCTGCAATTGATAGATACTTTTTTTTGAGACGGAGATAATAAATCCTCCAAGATTTTTTAATTTAAACTTCCAATTTGTGTCGCAGCCTTTCCTTAGATTTAACATTGTACCAACTAACACCTTAGTTAGATTAGTTTTTAAAGAAGTTAAAGGGGATAAAGACTTGTAAGCAACTGAAGGGACTAAAGTTTTTAAAGAACTTAAAAAAGGCTATCTCAGTTTGGCTATCAGCGGAAGGCAGAAAAGAGAATTTAGAAAAGTTTGAAATACAACAGCGAACTTTGAAATTCCGACCAAGCACAACATGAAGCATGGCCAAGGTAAGGTAATACATCCTACTGACAATGTGAGATATACCTAGTAATTTACTAGGTATACTGTTTACTAGGTTTACAAGTAGTAAATCAATACTTCCGTATCCTTACCTATTCTATGCAATCCTTGTTTGTTGACAACACATGTACGTACTTACTCTATTCTGAGGGTATACGATGCTGCTTATTCGATGATATGTATATTTAGATGCAAACCTCCAATTCCCCACAAAGATGCTAACAGTAAAAGGTAAACATATTTTTGGTAGAGCTTACCGTCAGTTTGATTGAGTGAATCCTCTACCGGTCCACTGGCAGCGAAAGGTCCCATACTCCTTAGTTTCTTGGTGACTTCTTCTCCCGTAGTGATTTGAAATCCTGTTCTGTTTCCAGTAGCAGTCTGCCATTTCCATCCACATTTGCTCTCAAAGTTACAAGAAATTCCTGGGATAAGTTCAATTTCATTAGAGTCGCTACATATTTGCTTTGGTTTCGTGAGAGCACTGGCTCTGCTTTTAGCACCGGTAACCACAGATGTAAACAACAACAGTACTAAAACGCCGGCATTACATAAACCGAAACCACGAATTCCCACAGCAGAACCTGGTTGTCGGCAAAGACAGCCACGTCTCCCTTTTCCCATTTCCACACCAAAGTTGCAAACAATTTCTACCATTTTAACCAGAAAAATGACATATATGTATTCGCTGTAGTAAACAATGTAGCTACTCTCACTGCAGTTAAGAAACACTCACTAGTAACGAACAAATGTACCCCTTCCAGCTATATAATAAATAAATAGTAGTCACAACACCGGCAATCCTTTTGTTGGCGACAATAGGGAGCTCCTTTATTAAGACATGCTCTATCACGATACAAGTCCCCAGACTGAAACTCACTCACGTCACAACTGAACAACTCAAAACCTAGGATGTTCTTTTCTGACTCCTTATACGACTACCTACCGCTGTCCTTGGATACAATCTGCACCATATTGAGGAGTACTGGCAAAAAGTCTTTAATAGAATTGAAGCTGCAACAAATTACAGCTCTTTCGTGGATCTGATGTCATGATCAGAATCACACACACACACACACACACAACTCTATATAAATCAGTCAAGTCACTTCAAGCCACTTTAATTCTTCTTTTTGACACTATATACGCTTATAATTGTAGCAGTCATAGTAGTAGCCATGGTTTTTTCAGCGGAAAATGTCGCACCAAATGTACGTAGTAGATGCAGCAACACTTCTCCCATTACAAAAAGCTTTTATCAGGCGTCATGGTTCACTTTTCAAAACTGTTGTATATGAGACAGGTGGTGAGAACAGTCATTGTGTACAAATAAGCATTGTTAGTCTTGTCACCACCTCAGTCAGATTGAAGGACCTTATTATTTTGGTAGCGATGCAACTGAGCCCAGGGACCATGCTGGCTTTCACCAGCACTGGAACAAGTAAATAAACAGAGACTAAGTACACCGGTTATTAAACTCAATTGTAACGATACAATTAAACGACCTTTCAATCTCTCTGTATGTGTGCGTATATGTGTGTATCTCGTGCAGTGTGCACTGGAGCTGCCTAGTACTACAATGCATGTAGATTCAACGTTGGGTGTATGTGGACAGATGGGAATGCGAAATATATGCTGCAGAGGCAAATGATGATGATGCTCTCTGGAATCACTTCACAAGCAAACTGCACTGGCGAACAGAGAGTGGGGCCAAGGAAAGAAGGAAAGAGAGAGAGAGCGAGCGAGCGAAAGAGAGAGAGAGAGAGAGAGAACGAAGATGCGGGGATGCTGGTTGTAGGAGGGTGGGATTCGGATTTTCAGTTCAGCACTACTACAACTAACCATACAAACTGAGAAGAGCATTATACACATTACACTACTACCATGCAAACATGTCAGAGGGGATATACTCATTGCAAAAGGTTGCGAAGTGAACTGACTGTGCACATACTCCTATATTACAGATATGTAGAGCTACTGGAGGAGTGTAGTCGTAGTAGTGTCGTCTCATAAAGCACCACAACACATATTACTAGAGCCAACCTACACTTTTACTCCACAGTCTCACTCTCACTTCGGATTCCGAATTCGGGCTGCTCGATCTCCTCTCTCGCTGCTATGGCTCGCTCTGTTCTGCTGTTCTCCTAGATTTTACTTGAATTTCGTTCCAGACTTTACTACGAACGTAGTGAAACTTAGACTCGGTACGTGTGCTCAGTGCTCGCCTACCAGTCTTTCTATATGCTACCATTTCTACTGCTGTTCTCTATTCTGTGTGCTCCGGGGCCGGGGCTCCTTTTCCCATGTCTTTTTAGTTCACATCATCAGACTTCTGTTCGCCAAGTTATGTTCGTCTAACAATAAGTTGTAGTAGTAAGCAGTAGTAGCTGTAAATTCTCCTAGTCTCGGCTTATGTATGTATATGCATGCGTGAACGTGGGAGCCACAGTCTCCTCCGTACTTTCGTGGCCTTACTCTCACTCTGACTTTACTAATACTCCACAGAGAAACTTAGCCCACTACCAAACCGTGCTAAAATGTTTCCATTCCATAATGCATGTACGTACGTTCCAAACATGTAATATATTATCTAACTATCTAATATACTAAGAACTTTTTATTTCTGTTTTATATAGACATGAAAAGATTGGAAAATTCTTTCACATGCAACTTTTTTTAAATGTAATTAAATTAACTTTCGCATCGTAACAAAATTGAAAGAATTGTTTAGAAATGGAAAATTCTTCGTGTGTGTGCTTTGAAAACAAGTTTTGATCTGTCAAATGAAAATGCAACTTTTTTATTGACTTGAAAACGTTTAAAAAAGCTGAGCTTACAAGGAGTGGTCAGGTTTATTCAAGAAACGAGTTACAAGTTGGTAATTGCGAATTTTCCTTCTCCACACACGTGTTTTACAGGATTAGGCCATAAAATAGAAGTAACTACTATGAATGCCACGGAATAGCAATTCTTAGAATGCAGACAATTTTGACGCTAAATTGGCTGCAAGAGACAGGTTTCTGAAATTCGCTCACTCAGATGATATATGATATGTCATATTTTCCCTGACAAGAGAGGAGAAATTCTTGCACTTACAAAACTGACAGTATGGATCAGGACAGTAAGGAACACGGAAGAAATATGTATACAACAGGGGTAGATAGAACATGATCACAAAAGTGTAGCCTTAAGCGAACCGGGTTTGTTTCTCATGACAGCAAATTGAGTCAATCGACAGACATCCGTCACAACATTGTAACTGGATAACATCTAGATGTATGACTTGTGTTTATAAATTGCCTTAATGTATATGCTTCTTGATAGCTGCAATTAGCTTTATGATTTTCAGGAGGAAACAGGAGTGACAAGTTTATCTTAAATAAACTTTTCAACTGAATTCATGTTCTAAAATTTAGTTGAAATATTTTACAATATTTAACTAGTTAAAAATTGGATGGGAACCGCACTTAGGAGCTGTATGCACAGTGAAACATTGTCTGCGGGTGAATTTTTACAATTTTTTGCACAAGAAGGTCTTTTAGACCTTCAATCTTTATTTAATTCAATTACTTGTGCTCAAGAGGGAATCATTCATTTTAAGTTTATCTGGAAAGCATTATCTTTACTTTGAAAGGTGCTCAAATAAAAATGGATCGGTCAGATTCTGAAGCTAACAACTAAAAAGCATCATAATCGAAATGAGGTAGAATTTAATATTATAGCAAAACAAGAAGAGTCTCAAGGAGCTTTCGCAGGCTGATGAAAAATTCCACTACTGAAGTGTACTAACATCAAAAGACAAAATTTGTGTAGGTAGAAAAGGAACGTAGGAAGCAAAAAGCTGCAGAAGAGTTTTATTCACTTTTCCCACACCTACGTTTAGAGGAAGGAAAATGTTCATGGACAGTGTAACATGAAAGGAAGGCACATAGATTTCGTGAATTTTTGAAACTGCTTGAAGGTCAGGGTTCGTATAAAGAGAATATCCCACACACGGTATATTTATTTGAGGATTTCTATACTCCAAAATTTATACACGGTTCTGCAAACTCAACATATTTATGGCTGTGGGGTACTGGTACGCGGCGAATTCATATAACGACAACTAACACAACAACCAAAGGTGATTCGTATAATGTAAAGTGACAATTCATACAATTTATTTCTACATACATAAAAGCAAAGTTAAAACATCAGTTAGTCATATCAATTTTTTTTGTAAATGTGAGTAAGATCGGCAGTAACGAAAGATGTAAGAGTGTTATAATTCATTAACTGTGACTTCAGTCGCTCTGTCACTACAGTATGCTTTCGAATTGGCATTTACCACAACCCTGCATCTATACTCTGCAAGGCCGAAAACCATACCCGTTTTCTTCCTTTTGGAGTTTATTATTCACAAACCTAGACCTTCTTTTTACATCTTGGTCTTCCTCTTAGATGTTTACAAGTAAGTGTTTATGTCCTGTTCATTCAAAGGATCTGTTCCACTCCCGGTAAAATATGCTATATTTGGTATGACTTGTTTTAACTTTGCTTTTATATAGAAATAAATTATATGATTTCTCCTAGCATTATACGAATCACCTTTGGTTGTTGTGCGACTTGTCGCTATATGAATTCTCCGTAAACCGGGGTACTAGTACACGAGCAGTTGCGAGTCTTTCCATTCGGAAGAACAGTATGAAAAAAGATTGTACACTTCAGTGCAATATTGTAATACAATGTAAATTGCTGCAAGCTTAAAATATATTATAACATTTACATTAGTAATTGACTTTTGAATTTTCTAGCTTGTTTGTAGGTACACGGTTTTACCGTCGTTCTTGGAAGGTTTTGTATTTATTTACATAATGTATACTTACAAATAAAAAAAATCATACTAATGAATGTATTAAAGTAAGTATGTTTGGAAATCAATTTTCAAAAAGGTTTATTACATGTTTTTAAAAGCGATAAGAGAAAGCGTTCATGCACATGCACACACACTCCAACTCTGTACAGAATAAGTGATATATGGTTGCATAGTGTATATATATATAAAGGACAAGTTGTGCACCAACCTTGTTGTGATCTTCGGATTGTGAGCTCCGGATACACACATGTACGCTCTCGATTGCGCGCACATACATATTTGCCCTTTATGACCAGAAATGTCAACTTAGGCTTAATACATACACATAGGACACAAGTCCATAAATGTACGTACAACTAAAAGGTCACCGATGCCCAGAGGGCGACCGACAGGAAGGCCGTCAACGAGATGTTACCGTTCAGGCAGTGTTAACTTTATACATTACCGAGTTTATTAAGAGTAAATAAGGAATGATCAACAAAGGAATTGGCCTTCAGCTACAATATTGCAATTTGGATGTATTTCGTAGGAATTACTACTTCAAATTTATATTACATTCTGTGGATTCTGCGAAGTATTGTGCCTACAACAAAATGTTAAACAGTAAGCATAACATGTAGCCTTGCCATGGAGTGCTGAACCTCAAAGGCTGAATATAATGCAATATAACACTAGTTACTAAACTATAGTTCTACTTATAAATATTATTTACGATAATTACCTACTTACATTACATATTGTCAAACAACGTAGCTGAAGTATACAGATAGTAAATAGCAATATGTATAATATGTTCAAATTGAAAATTTCTGCCGGTGACCTCTTCAGCATGCAACAATACTTGTTCCACTCGCGAAACGAAAACGAAAAACAAAACTACCTCTGAACACGCACACAATATTACATCAAGGTAAAGAGTTTATCATCAACGCAGTTGTCTTTGCAGTATTTGAATTTATGCTGAATCCTGTAAGCGTCAATTAATGAAATTCCCATAATACCGTAATCTCATCAAATACACAATTATACAAAAGTAAAAATAATATTAAAAATTCGGAGCATTAATATTCAGAGTACGCGGATATAGAAAACCTCGTAGACTCGTAGCCTGGTTACCTTGATCTGCAAACAGGAGAGTCGGAAGGAACAGTTAAAAAAATTACAACCACAAGCTGGCTAACATAGAAACTCGTTCAAACTGATTATGTTGCAGCATCATACGCATTGCCCCGAAAAGATAATTTATTAAGTATGGTACGGCCTCCTTAATAGAACAACATGCATAGATTCTGATTAAAGGCCGGACTTTGCTAGTTTGCGCTTATTAGAAAATTACGTGTTAGTACTTGAAACAGTTAGTCGTACATGTAGTACGTTTTCATTTGAAGGTTGATGCACAACCCATTCCACAGTCACTGTGGCTTTTACTTTAAAAGGGAGCCAGCAACTTTATAATTGTTGAGATTGCACAGTAGACATTCTCGTGCTGACAAGGTACACGGTTCGTACTCATTACCGCTGCTGCTAAAGGCACAGTGTACAAAGTAAACTCATCAATTACCTCGCAGTATTTAACGTGAACGACAGGTGATCACGAGAAAGTCGCTTGACTCGACTGAAATCGCTTCATACTACTTATTCAACTAGCTAGCACAATGCCTACAAAGCACACAGTTAGCTATGCACACAAAGTGTACACACACTTACAGAGTACATCTATAGTTGGCACTGTGACTGCTTTCTGAGTTGACTTTGATTGTAATTACGAGTTTTGGCCGGAACAGTGACTTCGACTCCGTCGAACCTGCGGTTCTCCTATATCTACATATGTAAAGGAATGTTTATATGGTATATTTTATGAGTGGCAAGCATTCATTTGGGATTTATTCACTGTGGACTTCTCTATATAATGCATTCAGTGAAATGGAATGGAATGGAACGAACGACCGAGCCCAAATAAAATTGCAGTTTAGCTGTGATATATACACGTTCAACTTTGTAGACAAGGGGCTATTTACAACAACGTACTTGAAAAGTACGAACAAAGAGAAAGTCTGATTTGTAACATCGAATAAACCGGAGAGTGTTCCATACCCGATGTGTACATTCTGAAATAACGAAATTAAATCTGGCACTATATTGCCCCTGTTAGCTATACCAGCAGAGGCTGAATGTTTCAATAATAATAGTTGATTGCCAGCACTGCTTTTGTAGCCCATGGTAAAGGAAGGAAAACATTCACTAATATTAGTCTTGTACTACTACTACAACATGAAAGGATATTATTTACATTCATTTCAAGATCTGCCTACACAAAAACATACATTGGAATTCCATGTAAATATATTGAACCGAAACAGCTTTAGCAGTAAAAGCAACACTTAACAAGTTATATAAAGCGGATTGTATTGGAATAGGAGACCTTCCTTTGTGCCACGGCCGAATGAGAGATACATATTATATCAAATTCCACGTACATTCTTATTAATAATAAAACTGATTTCGGACATTTTTTTAGTTTAATGCGTTCATAAATATTTTAGAAAATTCAGTGTTTCACTTGTATTTTATTTGTAGACAGAGAAACATTGTGGTTCAATATAATTAGTTGAGAGGCATGTACTTTAATAAATTAATTTTCATCAGTAGGAAGCAAGGCAAGATGGAAAGTCTAGCAGCAGTGGCTTAACCAAGAGTAGTACAGCAGCTTACGAAGTTCCGCATCCGCACAAAGAGAGAGAGAGATAGATGTAAGCGCAGGCAGTAATAACATAAGAATACATTCTTATTCAAAACTCTTTTCCTTGCTTACGAGGCCAAATACAAACATACCTTGCTGGCTGAACTTTCTCCATGCAATCAATAATCGTCTTACAAAGTACTACGTTCATTGTAACCAGAGATCTTTGTATAAAAGACGTATTGCCGGTGGATGAGTGCTGAGTGAGTGAACTTACACATTGTAGGTCGAGCGCAAAGACGAATATCTATCAGAGAGGGAAAGGAATTGTATTGCAATGAGAGAGCTCTCCGAAGGTACTCAATCTTTTTGTACGGTGACTATTCCTCTTAAAAAGACAATATGAGCAAAATGATTGATGATGGAAGACGAATAAGTCTTGGATGTTGTTGGCAATAAATCACAAAGTCGACATTCTTCTCTGGATTTGATACAATACGATATGGAGATGCAGATACCTATAGTATACATACTAGATTTGGGTTGCCATCTATGTCGAAACTGAGTTCTGCAGTGAATCGAAAAATGAAATAAAAGTGTTTAGCAAAGCTGCAGGCATACTTACATAGATAACCTTTGCATAGTCTGTATACGACCTCAGGCACCTTGAGTTTGTTGTAAGGGCGTAGAAAATCCTTCTCATGCGAAGCCAATAGGGTACTGGTAGATAAGGTGATCCGAACTCAGAGGACTCACGACTTTTAATCTTTCAATGCTTCCGCAAATAACTAATTTAAGTCTCTTCGTCCCATCCCCCACCATAAACTTTTGATTACAATTCCGATTTTTCGGCTATAGAAATTAATTCGAAAAGGGATTTGTACCTAAACACACCTCATTGATCAGATCAGATATAGGATGACAATTGTTAATTGTATTACCTTACTCATTATTAGTTATTTTTAAAAATTAAATGATCCTTCCATTTTATGGGTGCATTAACATAATATACTAGAGCGTAGCTAACACAAAATTTAGCTGACTAGGTAATCCATAAAATATTTTTTTTTATATACTATAAAAATGCAAGTCTACACACGTATATAATATATTCTCATAAACAAACAGCATTTTAATATAAGAAAAACACTATAAAGAGATTACATACTTAGCGAGTCTTTGAAAATCCTATTCTAGCACTACTTATAAGTGCAAAGAGCCGTATTAAAAGAGTAGAAAAAATGATAAAAGCGTGTGAACAGACATACAAAATGTTTAGAGTGCACTTCCACTCAATTAGACTATTTGCAAGAGCCAATAAGGGTTCTAAGAAATACACATCCACCAGATGAAAACCAAACATTAATGAAATGTGAAAGGCTTTCAATAGATAGACTAAAAAGCCTTTTTCAACATAGTTTACGCAAATGCTACAAAGCTGCAACACTCTGATTTCTCGAGTGGAACAGAACTGTGTCTTTGAATGACATATTATCATGAATGATAAATTTATAGGAATTCCTATAAATGTTGAAGTAAAGTAAAAGCCCACAATTGATGCAACTCTGGAATACTGATTCCACATTTCCCCCGAAATTAAATCCTTGATGATTGCTAATCTGATTAAAATATTCAGTGGAACCGTGAACGAAATCTCTTCATTCAAAATGAAAACATGTTTCCCGCAATGCTCAAAAGAATATATATGGGATGTAAAACTTGATACAACATTCTTTGTTATTCTCTATATACCAAATATCTCCGAGGATTCCGTGCTTCCAAATATTTAATTATCATATTGAACGTACTCATTAGATTAACTTCTATTACGAAAGTTTTGAAACTGATTACCACTGAAAATGAAATCTGAAAAGCAAGCATCACTTCTATATGTATACAAACAGTCTTATCTATAGTACCTATATATCTAATATAGAAAGAGAAAGCTGCAGCTATGTATGTATATTGGATTGTATCATAAAGTGGAAGCACGAAACATTGTCAGCAGTAATATCAACAGAAAGTGTTTTCCTTCGACAAGTGAAAGTGTTTTCTCCACAGTGAAAACAACAAATGGGAAATCGTCGTCACGGGAGAGACAAAAAACCCTTTTAGACAGTCAAGCAACACGTTCGTGTATGCAAGCATTCATGCAATACATGCTTTGTTGTTCCACACCAAAACAACCTGGTTATAGATAAGGCCAATGAAGCTTTAGCGCTATACACAGAAAACAATACTGCTCTGCAGTATCGCCCTGCCACAACCACACACTATCTCAACCCTACCACCACCACCACCATCACTGTCTCCAAATAAAAAGACTGCCCGTGAATTGAAAGGCCAACTGCTCTCTGAACTACACCGAGAATACAATAGAGAGCCGCACTGCCTTCTTTTGCATTAAATAAAATTCAAAAGAGCACCTCAAGCGTTCAAAGTTGTGCCGTGACCGTTCTCTTCCACTTTCACCGGCTCTCTGTAATGAGATTTCGAGTCTAATAGCTTACAATTTTTGTTTGTGAACTTTCTGAAGTGTATAGTCGCTGTGTGTAAGAGCTCGTGCAGTCGTCACTGGCTGTGAACGTGATTTGACCCACCTGCAGGATTTGGAGAAAATAAGAAAACTGCTAAGGATTTATTTATTAGGGTGCCTAGCCACTAAAAGCTTTTCACGAATTCTTAGCTACGTGTGTCGCGGTAGCGCTATAAACACGTAATTCTGCTAGTGCACTACTTATAGAATGACTGTGATACTAGATTGTCACTCCTTGTCACGAAATAACTCTACTTTTGGTCATATGTAGCGAGCCATACGTTTTTTATGAAACGATTCGACTGCACAGAACGTACTGGGATGAGTTGAGGTACACACATGTACGAGCGAGAGAGTAAACAAATGAAATAGGGAGTAGGGCGATCTTCAGACAAAGCTTGAATTCAGAAGTCTGTCTCTAAGTTAGTTTGACTTGGCTCCCTTTCTAAGGACTAGAGAGTAAGTAGCATCAAACTCCAAGGTTCTGGCAACCATTCTCTTCGCTTCCTCTCTTTCTATCGAAAGATCGATACAGGAGAGGAGACGAAATACTTTGCCTTTCCATTCTGGCTACATTCTGTATCCTGTACAATCTTTATTCCGTACGTGCAACGGTATGAGATGCTTCGTCCTGGATCCCGGAACTGGAAACGGAGCTTTTTATATATCAAACCTACGAGCAGTAGTAGTGGGCATTGCTTTCACAAAACTACTATATATGGTTCATAATATTTGCTAGCTCAGCACTTAACTAGCACAGTACCAGCAGTCTCTCTCTCACACACACAGTCACTTAAATTTTTTCCATGTGCTAACAGGAGAGATTCCAACAGCGTAGTTCGTACACGTGGAGTAGGCATACAGTTATTATAATGTATCCTAGGAGGAAGTTTGAATGCCACCTTACCAAGATTCATTTACAACTCTAACTATCCAACACGTTCTTCCATCTCCAACTGACCATCACACATAAATTCATGAATTACTTCACATAACCTTTTTTGCTTGGCTTCTCTTATTGACTTGCATTTGGCTTTCACTGGTTAGAAACTTGTGGACTCTGCCGGACACACAATTCATACATACGTACAAACATTTCCAAGTTTGCATGACTTTTTCATTCGCTATCTCTAAATACACCCGTTATCTATGCCCATTCTAAACTGTCAACGTCAACTCACAATGAATTCGTGGGAAACCCAGAGAATACACAATGGTATTCATTAAATCATCAATTGAATAAACCACCGTGTCAAATTTTACACACTTTGAAAGTTTCTTTGCCCTGCATGTGTTTTATATAATAAAGATAGTTAGCGAATGCTACGTAGAAACTTCCGTACGTAGAGAAGTTTACGTAGGTTCCTACGTGATGAACGTACGGAATGAAGCTACGTGAAACAGTTAGCGAAAACCACG
>JABASC010003477.1:0-14089 GCA_019776185.1 Plutomurus gul
GGGGGGGCAAGGATACCCTGTGGGTACCGTGCGTGAATTTAAAATCATGCAATGCATTTGTTAATGTCTGACTCTTGCATATTTCAACTACCTAATTGTGCATCGCATTACAATTTTATTTGTATAGCGCAGCTAGGAGTACATAGGTAATTAAAAAGGGTTTCAGATTTTTATAATCGGGCTTGGGTTTTTATGCTTAAACTAACTTCAGGTAATAATTTCTGATATTTCACAAGAGCTCAATAGAAGCTTCCATGGGATACCTTCTTTTAATCTGCTTAAACCTTGCATTAATATTGTTACAACTACTTATTGCGTTAATACAATTTGCTTTCTAAATAAGATAATAAGATACTATTTCGATTTGAGCGTGTTTGAAAGAATGAACATTTCGACAGGTAATACAGTTAGTTACAGCTACAGTGCTTGCAAAAATTAAGTCACTGTGTTGGAATAATAGCGTCATTGAAGGGTAGTGGATGGAAATGGTGCAGCAAGTATTAGTATTGTAGCGGAGAGTATGTAGAGAAAGTGGAAAGAGAAAGTTGGGGAAACTACTCAGCTTAGCACTATTAACTTTTTGCTACTTTCTCTTTTACGTTGTTAACATGCCACCTGTCATGAAAATGTTATACAAACAGATATTTCTATTCAATTTAGTAATTCAATTTGTTGTAGTTTTATAGGTCTATAATATATACTGTAGTTGCTGCAACGAAAGATTGGATGAAGTCTACCATATTAACTTGTATTCTCTTTGTGTTTTGCCTGACTAGGCTGACAGCGAATAGATACGATAACCCGACGTGTACTGTTTAGTTCAACGTAGTAGCAGTACAACGCTTTCCTCTTTCATTTGCTTCTCCTGATGTCCGTACGAATAAAACTCACAATCAAAGCTAACTCGAGAAAACGAACGCATGCCTTTTTTTATACTGATACCAAATAAATGTACTCCCTGGAGATACACGTACAAAGTCGTACATGATATCTTAAGAATAAATTGTAGGCTAGACGGTTTCGTTTTAGTCTAGAACTATTTATGTAAATTAAATATCAAACTACGAATTCGATTAAATGTTATATGTACTAGTAATGCAGCCTCGTCATTCGTCATGTCTTCATCAGGAGTCTCATTAGCAGTATTTTGATACCGACTCGGTCTGAATTAGATCTGTGTTTTCACGACCATATCCGGTGTAGACTGCTTCGACCGTTTGTGGTAGGAATGGTAGTGGGTTGGCAGTTTGGTAGTTAGGTGTAGAAAAAGTGTTAGTGATAGGTTGTTATTATGTAGTAGTTGGATCTGTGGATTTCGCGAAAGGTCGGTATGCGCACTTTTGCTGACTCTGCCTCATGTCATACGCCATTCGTCATTTCAGATGATCATTCAGTACGTGTTTACCTTCGTTTCGTTACCTGTCGCCGTGCTGATCGACTGCTTGAATTTAAAACAGTAGTTGTATAGTGTGCATGTTGTGTACCTAAATAGTACCTACTCACCACAAATCGACAAATCTCCTCTTAAACTCTCGGTGGACACTTGCTCCTCCAGTTTTATTTCATTTCTCGACGGTATTCAGACTCATCGTGAATAGTGTAGTGAGATTCTACTCCAAGTAAAATTGTCTATAATTTTTCATGACAGTTCTTTCGTCTCATCAAAATTTTCGACTGTAATGAAAGCTGTGCTTTGGTCGATTCGTAAATAGATACTATACATACATTACAATTTGGAAAGGAGAATGTTAATTCAAACTCGGGAAACTCGGGATTGTTTTAACGTATGCATCCGGTTCACTTTCGTTACCTGGTGGCATTTTTCTGTGTGATGAATTCCTCCAATTTCTACTTCTATATGTTTGCTTGAATTCAATAGACTTAATAGACACATACAAGAGTGAAGAATTCAAAGAAAGCAGCTGAAGAAAGTAAAATGTCGGAACGTAAGATATATTCATTTGCCACTGCTGATCATCTCGAAAATCGGGTAACTCATGTTAATCTACTTGGATAACGTATCCGTACACGCGAGCAATTTTGTCGTTTTGTGCATAAGCATCGTGTACAACCTGTATATGAAAGTGAAATGTGATGTATTTTGGGGGGAATCTATTAAAGAACGTAGTCAAATGTCCTTTAAAAGTGTTTGAAGTTCAATTTTAACTTTAAATGAATTCGCTCCTTATAATTAGGACATAAGAGTGCGAGGCATACTATTTTTGAAGTTTGAACGTAATGTCAAAATTGATGTAGGTATTATGATTGTATAAGCGGAGCTTTCTTGAAATAGGTTGTACAACACTCACAAGGGAGAGACAGGGGTTGCAAATGCCGTATATTTTTACAAATTACCTCGTTCGAAAGCGCATGAAACGCTGAACACGCTGAGGCTAGCGAGAATTTACTACGGCCACAGGAAGTGTTCCATAATCGTACCACAAAAAACGGGAGAAGGGTACGTACGTAAACAGCGTAGTGAGAAAGTGAGCGAGTCAGCGAGAACAACAGAAAGCATACTATGCAGAGCAGATACTTTACTGTATGAATGCAAGGCAGTGAGCGAGTAGAGTGCATGAGTGTGTGTAGGTAGTATAAAGGAATATATACAATTAGGCATACGGACGAAAGAGGTACATGATAAATTAGGTAAAGGGTAGGAGTAGGTATAGACACGGTAGTCAATAAACAGGCAAAATCCTATCAAAGCGATAACTAGGCAAAATTCTATAAATACGTGTAACAGGCAAGGGGTAGGTACTCAGCCCATGTAATAAGTGAATATATTTGTCTTTCTTTGTCTGTATGTACATGCACATAGAAATTATAACGAATGGATCATCCACCAGAATTGGGGAGTGACGCTAGTGCGAATCTACATATACTCTGCGGGTAGTTAAGACAAATAAAGGAACAATTGTTTTATAAGAATTCTCTCTGTTGGGAAAATTGATGGACGGAGAGACCAAAATTAGCCTTTTAGAAGGTATATATGTCACTTTGGTGACACTCAGTTTTTAAGTTTCTGAAACTCTAGAACCTTGAAGATCTCGACACTATTGCGACGTTCTACAAACTGGGAATGTAATACTAAGCGCTGTACATGTACTAATTAGGTTATTCGGAATATCACTGCCAGCAGATGACAATAAAACTTTTGAATTAGCTAAAATAAAATCTTTTGCATTAGGGAAGGAAGAAGGAGGTACAAAGCTAATTATGAAAAGGCATATTCCTACAAATAAAAATGGTAAAATATGTACATAAACCTACATTTATGCGGTTGTAAAACATTTAAAAGCTTTAAATCAAGCAAGCGAATAGTAAAAGTGCTTAGTACCTAAATATTTTTATAAACAAAATGTTGAATGTACACAACACTTGAAAATGTAAATTATATGTTGGGAACATTAACGATTTTGAGTACAATTTGACTAATTTCCTAATGCGTTTTCATGATACTAAGTTGTAATTGTTTTTTATTGCAGTCGTTGGAGAGTACACGGCGGATGCTGTCCTTGTGTGAAGAAGTAAGCCTTTTTTTCATAAATATTTTCTCCTAATGAATACATAGGGTTGAAAGGGGGGCTGAGAGGTTCTCTCGAAAATCAACTCAGCGAATACAATGGAACAAAAGACAATATATGTCGAGACTAATAAAAGTGTAAACTGCACTGTGAACGAATTTTAGATCAAGCAGGTCAAAGGTTATAACGGTAACAAAGTTGTCAGATCATGAAATTTAGAATCCAAGTGGTTTTCAATCGCAATAAATCAGCAGCGCATACACATCCTTGCTGTTATATGTTACAATCCGAGCAATTTTCCCCAAATTCACACTTTGATATTTGAAGGTGCCTGCGTGCTAATTTCTTCCTTGTGGCCTATGATCTTTCGAAATTACGTTCTCTCCCGTCAGCACAATATTATATTTGGCTACATGGCTCAAAATATCATGTATAAAAAAGCAAGCGATTCTGTATAGGATTTGTTAAGTGACCATCTGCCCATACCGCAAATAAATAATTCACATGAACCACACCCGTATATTTATTTACACAAATATTTTAATTGTTTTCGAATGCAAACTATAGGTATTCATAAATCAGTAGTTTAGATCCTTTACTACCTACTCTTATGTACCCTTTCATTATTGTTTGTTAGGAGTGGTGAGTTTAATAGATTGTTCACCGTTGTAACTACTGGTGGTACTTGAAGCGTGAATCGTAAGAGTATATTTTTTAAGCATGCAAAAGTATTTTCAGGGTCCTGATTATGTGAACACACACAAAAATGTATCGACAATTTAAGTAAATTTATTTGATATGCATTGCAAACCGCAAAAAGTACTTCGGTGAATAGTCAAAAAGGAAATTTTATATTATTTAGTAATTAATTAATTAAGCGTGCTGAAAATTTTCTCTTGCATGATGTTCTTTTTTTAAATCCATATCTTCTACTATCTTTCCTGTTTTCGGTAGCATCGTCTTTTGTTAACAAGGTTTCTACTAATAACTAATTCAGCATTTTAAACAGCAACGTTTTTTTGGGGGCATTTGGTAAAGTTGCTAATATTTCATAATTTATGATGACAATAGCATGTCATTAAATTCCATGTACACCTTGATGAGTGACGACTTCCATTGAAATGCTTTCCAAATCTTTCCTTTCAAATTCATACTTACTAGTATTGAAATACCAAAAAATATGAATACATTCAAAATAAAGTCATAAACATTTTAACATTTCAATGGAACATTTTCGTCCAAACTTCTAACCTCGAATGAACTAGCTACCTATCCTGTTTTGTGCACCGATTCTATTTTAATTCTATTTTGTGACTGGTCCAGCCATTAGTAAGTTTTTATTCAAGTAATCTTGATGTTTTAAACCAAGCATATGTACGTGCATATATAGTATGTGATTGTGTTTATTCCCATTTGTTGTGCTGCGCCTAATGGATGGCTGAACCTGTAGAGCAAAGAAGCTGGTATTCGTTGTTTGGTCGCTCTCGACGACCAAGGAGGTCAGTTAAATTTTTCATATATGACATTTTCATGATTTTCATGTCGTTTCTATCTGTTTTTGCATCAATCTAAATACGAGAACACCTACATTTATTAGACTTCGTGTTTCCCTCTGTTTCCCTGTTCCTGTAAGTTCAATTCATGCCTACTTTTATCGTACCACCCTAACCAACCTTATGGATAATGCAAGCAGTTGCCAGTATTGAAATCGAAATTTGTTAATCAATACCCATCGTATACCTTGCTCTCGTATAACGCACACGCAATTTAGTATCATGTGTATCATCTTCAATCAGCGATAGAGAAGATATATATGCTTGAGATTTAAACAGATATACCCTCAAGGAAATCAACTTTCATTTTGTGCTTATGTACAAACAACCACACAAGCGTATATCAGGTATGTTTTAGCTGTTTACTGATTGCCAGCATAGAATTTCCTGGAATACTTCTCGATTCCATCGTACAGATTCAACTCAGTAAATTGAGCTTGATTCCCATTTGCATACATCTGTCGATTCAGCGCAAGTTCAGTTACAGCAAAATCGTCCCTTCTATTTCGTAATGTTGTTATCTGAATTCGAAGTTTTCGAGTACTCATACAGTTTTGACTTTTTATTATATATATGTCGACAGATTTGTATGTCGTAATATGGCGCTAACAATGTGTGTTCAAAGATAGGAAAGGCAGGGTTTGCACCCACCTGTATGTATATATTTTGTATATACGCATTCCCTTTCAATGTTTACTCATGTTCGTTAAGAATTGCTTGGGCACGTTGCTGCCTTTTTGATATAGAACATTTTCCCATGCCGTCACATTGTACCTTTAGCCCTTAAGACATGTCTCTGTCTGCTCTGCCGAAATGACTTGACTCCTTTTGCAATTAGCTGTCATATTATGTAAATGTACCTTCCAAGCCTAATACTATTAGTATGTTCTATAATCTACCATCTTCTGATCTACTCTAAAACATACCCAGTTACTGCGCAATACGGATTACATTCACCCATCTTACTTTCACCTACTTTCCCTTTGTAAAAACGACCAGCCACGGTTTTTCATTCTCGATTCCTTCACTCATTTAAATTGTATCTTATATACTTGTTATTCACTAATATTTCTCTTTTAAAGCGCAGTAATTTATCCATTGCTATTGCTAAATATACTCAAATTTATATAAGTGCCCATTTGCCAAGCTGCACAAGGCAACCGATGTCTATAAATACTTCCCAATTCTTACAACTTAAATTTAACATACGGAAATCATGATGTATGCCTCGCTATAGAAGAATAAATGTGTGCCACAGCATAATTTTTGATCTCAAATGTTTATAGTACGTACTTATTGTATTTAGACATTTATTTTAATTAAGTTGAGTGGTAATTCCGTCATACTTACAATTACAATTAGTCAATACTATATAGGTATGGGTTCATAGTTCATAGTACCGTTGTTGTGTATCCCATCACTCACCGACTGTGGAAAAATTGCTTACACACAGTGGATCACATCGAAACATCGTTTACTGGTTTTAATTTGTTTTACGTAATGTTGCCATGATTGTATTATTGATGCCTTTTTTGTTTCACAGCTTCTCCATTGCTACTTTTTCATTTGTTTTTTAACTGATTGTAGAGTCAAGACGCTGGTCAAAGGACTTTAACTATGCTCGACGAACAAGGCGGTATATATTTTTTCCCAGTTCCCTTTTTCTCTTCCATTGCATGTTGCATCTTCATGTACGAACTTTTGGTGTATGCTTTTGACAGGTTATTGAGAATCGAACATAATTAAACGTTGTTTCAAAGTAACTGCGATGATCTTCGAACTGAATGTGACAAGATTTTTTATTTCACGAAGCTTGTCAATGTTCAAATGTAACATTTTTTGAAAAATCTGTTAAAATGAGTGTTTAACATACTCACCCCACTACTGTCGTTTGAATGTGTCCGATTTCCAAACGTGCTTAAAGCCTACATGTATCGAGTAAACAGATGTACTTCATTCATGTGATACTGTTGTTTCTACTGTATAATGTGCCCTGATCGGTTATATACAGTACATGACTATTACATTATAATACTTTACGCAGTCGTTACAACGCAAATGTACTTTACTGGCTTTTAGAAAATATGAGCAATCTTTCACAATATCACAATTGTGTTTTTCCGTTTGAGTTTGTTAGCTGTATCAGCCAGAAAATGTATTATTTTTGCCTAGTCCTGCGTTCGCTTACACACTTATGCCTTTTAAATATTGCTCTCTAAAATAAACTACTTTAACTAAGGGGTACGTCATGAACTATGTCACACAAATAGTAATTTAAATTGTTTAAGGTTGCAGTCCCTCAACTTATTCCTTTTGCGTGACTTGCTTGATGAAAACTCCTTATTAATTGTAGTGCACTCGAAAAATTTTCTATGATGTTCAGCATGTTTGTTATATTATTCTAGAGCAACTGGATCGAATCGAGGAAGGAATGGATCAGATCAACACAGATATGAAAGAAGCGGAGAAAAATTTAACGGGCATGGAAAAATGTTGCGGTCTCTGCGTATTACCTTGCAGCAGGTAATAAGTGCACAGAATAGCGATTGTATACTGCCCTGCGTCAGAGTATACCTGTCAAAGATTATATAGTATATTCGGGTATGACTCAAGTGTGCTGAAACCCCTACCCCGCTCAAAGTCAGGGACGTGGTACCCCGACCGGTTCACACAACTTAACTATAACACAGTCTAGGTTGAACCGGTGAACCATTGGGTCGTCCTGGTACCACTTCCATTACTTTCACCATTTTTTAACCTTAAAAATAAATCAAAATTTTATTTAGGGTACTAAAATTGTCTAAATGCTAAGGTGGCGTTCATAAAATTTGTAACGCATGAAGGCGGAGGGGGTGTGGACTTGATTCACTTGGATATACATATGGATCCTCCCCTTATGAGTTATAGAGAGTGGTCCAAAACTCGGCATTTTTGCATTACTGAAGAATGTCCCTCAAATTACTCACAATTTCTCTGGCTTACCACAATATTTTTTAGAAGTTTTTTCAAGTTCTTTTTTGAAGCTCTCTTTTTATCATTCAAAAGTTTACTAACTTTTTTAACGAAAACTCGTAATAATTTTTCTCATAGTACATAGAAAAATAACAACCTTCGAGAAAATGTAATGAAAAGAATGAGTTCACCAGATAGTAATGTGGCAGCATATAAATAGTAAAACTCTGTTTGTGGGAAAATCCCGACCTCGAAACTGTATAACAGAATGCTAACAAATGTATATTTGTACATGATCAATCTTCTGTATGGATGTGACCAAGCACACTGGACCGACCACTATAAGTCGGTCAAGACAATACTATAGATTATAATATATTGCTCTTTTACTTTGTGTAATGTCGTTTTGCTTATATGTAGGAAGTCAGAGTTTAAAGAAGATCCCCAAACATGGAAAGGAAACGACGATGGCAAGGTAATTAGCAATCAGCCACAGCGAGTACTAAATGAGCACAACGGAGTGTCTGCTCCAGGGGGACACATACAAAGGTAATATAGTTAGTTAATTAGATTTTTGCATTATATGTATGTAATTTAATCACATTGTATCTAATGTTCTCTAGGTATAGGCTTTTAAGATACTGGTTAGACTTACCATGTCATGTCCATTCATTTCGTGCTTACTTGTTATGCTGTCTTTAGTTAATAACTTACTTAACTTGTTAGTGCAATCTAGGTTTTGAATTACATTTGTTTTGTTTTAATTTACTTGTGCAGATAGTTTAGCTTAGACAATTACATATACTGGACTTTAATTCTTGATGACGCCCAATTTTCAAGTTTTTAATTGCATGAAAGATAAATGAATGTTCTCCGATTCCTCCAACCATAGAGACCCGTCACAGGGTCAAACCATGTATATGCAAGATCATATGTTTGTACATTTAATCATTACATTATGCTTGATATTCGTGTCCACTGTCCACTAAGGTATGAATGTAAATTATATCACTGTTTGCAGAATTACCAACGACGCGAGGGAGGACGACATGGAAGATAATATGGGTCAAGTTTCCACCATGGTTGGAAATCTTCGTAATATGGCTATCGACATGGGTTCGGAAATCGAAGGGCAAAACAAACAGATCGATCGCATCAACGCCAAAGTAATTAATTCCATTTTAAAGCATCTTAAGCAAAGGGAATTCCATAAATTTAACAGTTCTGTACTGTTGTATAAGATAACCCAAAGTTAACAATATTTTTTATCTTATTAGGCTGGATCGAATGATGCTAGGATTACGAATGCAAATGCACGTGCTGGAAAATTACTCAAATCATAATTCTCTTTTCGTAATGGTAGTCCTGTTGTACGAACGATAATCAGCAGATATGTATGAGGAACGTTGCATATGGTGCTAGTAATTAGGCTTAATAAGATTTAAATTTAAAACTCTTTAAATTTCGCTTTAAATTGAAATGCTTTTACTAACACAGATCGAACAATTAGCAGAGGTATAAATTAGATGAATTGACATAATGGTGGTTTTAAATGAAAATATGTTTTGTTAGAATTTGTCAAAAGCTAAACAGTCAACATTACATCAGATTTCTTCCTCTGACTGAAACTTACCCACGATTAAAATTAGCAACGCTACCTTTATCTGCTTATCTTATCGACTTTCAGCATTTGCTCCCAGACATTAAATAAGCTGAAGTAAATACTGATTGTGAGTCTATGCAATTATATTTGAAATTCCAGAAGGTTGCATGTGAACAATGTCACCACTGTCATGCTTATGACACATTTTTTTAGTGTAATTGTTATTTTATCGTCAATAATAAAGTTGATGACCTATAATTAGTTTAATTATGTTATGTTATTTTTAAAAAACCCTGTAAGTACTTAAATATGAATATTATATCTACAATAATCCAAACAAGTACTTAAATACATATATTAATTTAAGGTTTGGCGTGAGACTTACCGGATTCTATCTTCGACTTTCTGTGATCATGTAGAAAATATTAACGCACTAAATATCAACTTTTCTATGTTGCATTTACTTGCTTTACTTTTGAAAAAATGTGCTTGCAAATATACTTTGATACGGACTAGATCTATAGATATGATTACGTTGTCACTTTAACGTTCGTCGTTTGAGTGAAACGTATCAACGATTGAATTTGATGAAAACAATTTTTCAATTTGCAAACAACACTTTTCTTGTCAAAATTATAGAATTGTTTGTTTTTTTGCGTGCAATTAAATTTGTATTAATAATAAACCGAAAAATTTACAGACTTTCGCGCGTGGGGGGTTTCTGCAGGTTTTGCGGAGCCCCGGACCCAGGACATAAATTAGCCGTGCCCTTGATACAGAGTGATAATTTTTGATTAGCAACAATTGGACACTGTCCTTTGATTGTGCGGAGGGAGAGCATGAGGAATTTAGTCATGTCGTGTTTAGGGGGGTTTATATTATGCGAAAACAATAGGAATAGTAAAAAAAAATGTTTTCATCTAAACAATTCGGTGGCCCTGCAGCAAACCCTCATGAATGTAGTTGTGTACACGGAAAGGTTTCCAACGTGCGTAAAGGTTTATCACAAATCTACCACCATTAATAAACTCTATAATAGTATTATGTCTGTCTTAAGAAAGGGTGTGACTGGAATGTTAACTACTACGAGTGCACTGTTACTGTCCCTTAATTACAGTCAGTACCTACCTTCTATGAACACCAAATTAAGTATTATTAAAAGCCTCCAACGAAGTGAACTTGGCCATCGATTTTTGTATTTGTTGTTACGGGGGACTATTAATTTATTAATGGGCAATGTGAGCGCATCAAATGAATGCTAAACAATAGATTCCTCCTACCTGCAGCCTACAATTTTCCTTCAATCGTTGTAAAACTTCGCCCAGACATCAGAATTATTTTTTCCTGGTTTGATAAGTATTATGAAGGGCAAACTTAACTTTTTCGATTGGAAAATAAGTTTCAGACAGAATTTTTTTATAGATATTTCGGTGGAAAACTTTTTCGGAAACTTGTTTACAAGTGGAAACAATTATTTCGAGCTAGATAATAACTCTGATGTGTTGTGTGGGTAAAATGTAGAAGGATTGATGGAAATCTTGAGGCTGAAGGAGGAATCATAATACTCTCACAATGCCCAGTTATAGGTAGCCCCCTTAAGCTGTTAACGAAAGTCCACCATTTGATGATTATTACTTACGCTACTTTCGTGATTACATTATACATAGTCTGTAGTCTGCACACTTAAACCTAAATGTTACAGTTACCTTTTTCGTTTTCATCCACTAATCCCTGGAACACAATCAAAGATTTAAGGGATTAACATCAAACGAGAGACTGATTGTCATAATATCACCATAATAAGGCTTCCTACGAATACATAAATATTTGTTCAATCAAAACTATTGACAATCCAACCTACAAAATAAAAATTACCTACTACCTAGATGAGATTCACACGACTATATAATTTAGTTTGGTAAATCCACTACTCTCTCAAACCGAGATTGATATGTGCCACTTGGAGTAGTATTACTAGGAAATCTTTTCTTGTCTTTGCATGCGATTTTCAACACTCATTATTAGTATTTTTTATTCATGTATACCAGTATTAGAATTTGCAATTAGAAATTAATTAATTATTAAAATTAGAATTAGCAATATAATGTATAAAATACCATATTGGCATTATATAACATATTATATTAACACTTTCCAAACATGAACTGAAATGTATACCTGTATCTTCCATACATTCGTACTATGTAACCAAACCGTTTTACTATTGTATGAAAGCGTAATAGTTGTTAAAGATATTATACCATACCCATAATATGATATCTGTAGTTTATTGACGCTTCGAGCCACTTTGGAAATAAGAACAATTATTGCTTATACATAGATTTTTTAAATAATCTAATTTAATCTAAATTATTAATAAAGCCGTGTCCTTCAAACTGTTTATGTATAGTTAATATTCGTCCTATATCATGTGTGACACATAATGTGAAAATAAAAGAATATTGGTGTAAGTCGTCTCTAACACACACGACACGTAGTATATGTATTTTTTAATATATACCCCAATAATTTATTGGAACATTCGTAGAAATCGTCTGCTCGAGGAACTCGGATTCGGAATGGAGGCATTATGAAATCTCTCAATTCAAACACTGTCTGATAGTCAGTGTTTGATAACACGATAAAAATCACATTTGTTGACCGATTGTGTTCAAATTTGGAATGTAGACTCTTCTTACGAAATGTAATGAAGTAAGGACGGGTTCGCTAACCTACGGAATCTGCATCATAATGTTTTTTGGGAGAAAGTACATCCATTCATCGAGCATTTCGTGAAAAACTGAGGGATTAAATCTGCAAAAATTAAAAGTTGTGGAGCAATTCTACATTAAAATATCTGCTCAAATAGAACGGTAGAAGTTAACAATCCGCAATCCAGTCTTAGTCTACTCACTCAGTCAGTATTTATAAAAGTGAAAATACAATTTTAACCAAAAAGTACTGGAAAACATGTTGCAAAATGACAAAACTGCCCTCAAAATAGAATTTAAATAATAGATCCGTAAAACTTGGCATACTGGTGTACTCTGAGATTTATTCTAGTATTTGGGGATCGAGTGACAAAATTTTAATTTTAATGAGTTTTCAATTGGTTGTAATGAAAAATTCAACTAAATATAGTCCAGAAAATAGTATAAATGACTCCAAAATTCATACTAATTTGATACAAATACACAAAATGACTAGTTAGTAGATTCTGTCAGCAGCCACGACATGGACAACTAAATCATAGTTTAGTTTTTTAGAGGGTTTTTAAGGAAAAATTAACGTGTGGACGTCAAAATCAATTACGTATTGTGTATATCAAATTTTAGGTCTTTGTAAATTAGGAATTTTAGCGTACGCACACACATGGTCATTGCATAATGCACAAACCCTCGTGAAATTTAAAACTAGTGCTTGGTGATCAATCGATTTCTGGGCCGGATTACGGATTACCGTACTGGAAAATAGAGATTAGACTAAGTATTAATTTTCAAAGAATTCCTGGGATTGATTGATTTAAATCTCGTGGCCTTTCGGATTAAGGATTTGGGTTAAGTAATCCTGATTAATTTTGTGATTAAAGATTAAGTGTACTAATTTAAGCTAAAACAGAATTATTTTTATATGATGTTATTTATATGTACACATAGTTGAACATATTTTATTTTACATGTGAAGCTTTTGTCTAAAAAGCTAAAACTTTTAACTTAACTTTTTAAAACTATTGACATTTTCAAAAGAAGGAGAACTACTTTTTGGTGCGAAACTCAAACTTCCCTAAATGAAATTGTTTCAACCCACAATTATTTCCCTTGCGAATCCCGACATATTTGTTTAGTTGGGTCGTTTCCGGATAAGCATAAGGTTTAATTTAAGGACAAAATGTGTGGGATTTAAGCATTTAGGATATTATTTAATATATATCATTAAGCATAAATCCGTAATTCTTAATCTGGATTACCCAATCTCTGTTTAAAACTCAATAAATTCACACTCGGGCGGGCTACAATGAGAGGGTTGTTTAATTCCCCACTGTCATTAAATAAACTTTGAGAATATGTAAGGTGATCTTCCTATCGTGTCTCGATGAAAGTACGACAAGGGCAGGACGATGGTAAATTGATCGCACATAACCATACCTTCGCTTTATTACTATACGCATTTTTGTCAAAAGGCAATTGCATGATATGGTGTCAGGGATGAAGCGTTTCAAAACTTCATCATAAAAAAATAACTACCATGAGGGTCCTATAGGAAGGGGGGCGGGGTTTTTGGGTGTGGCTAAATTAACATAGAAATGATTGAGTGGTCTCCCCGGCCCCACCTTTCCCGATATATGTAGTCTGAATTTTTTTGTAAGCTTCATTTGCAGGGAAGGGAAAACCCAGGGTTTTTCAACCAAAAACGCCGACCCACGGGTTTTTCATGGGTTTTTGGGTTATTGGGTT
>JABASC010003478.1:0-14085 GCA_019776185.1 Plutomurus gul
TTCGAATGGGTGTGACGTTAAGTATATAACTCATACAGATGCAATACAATTGTGTACTTTACAAAAAGGAAGTACTATTAGCTCTGCTAGTGTGAAACACCCACTACTACTACTGAGTAAATATACTGCTATCTATATATATAAGTGCTCTAGTAAATAGAAGAGAAGAGGAAGAAATTCAATTATTATTTAAATATGAATATCTACGGTGGACTAGCTACTATAAATGTGGAAGCAGTATCCTTTTGTATAAAATTCAATGGTCTTTGTTGTACTGTCTGTCTGTACGTAAATATATTACAAGTACATAATGAATTTAAAATGTGCAGGTAAATACTTTACAATTTATTGTACTACACACCATACATAACTTCAGGTCAGAAGATGAGTGTTCAAAAAACAGGAAATTATTATTGTGTGCCCGTGTGCTGTGCTTATGTCGTTACGTCGTGTCCTCTTGAAACTATGAGAATCCCACAGAACAATTACTTATCCATACCCCTGTACTACATAATATAACTATCGTGTACTTATTATACAATATAGAACTTATATCAATATGAAGGACAAATTGAAATTTCAATGCAAATATCAGTAACGTAAACTGTCTAGTTTTAAGTGAAACAATTCTGTTAATTATTAGAAAGAGTGAATGTATGTAATTGTAAACCGTTTGACGGCGGGTGACTCTGATTTCTTTCTTCAAAAAAAGAACTTATACCAGCAGTCTTGTCATGTCAGTAAAATACCAGATGCCTACAGGTACTATTAGAAGCAATGCAAAATGGAAACGAATAATTTGTTTAGTTTTAAGTGAATAAGGATTTTTGTGTGTCACTTACCCTTACTGTTATAATTTGTACTTGTTTGTTGCTATTCGTATACTTAACATGTGCATTCGACACAATTTCGTAACCTTATTAATGATTTCGTGTCTTCATTTGCAAAAATTGTTTATTTTGTAATTCTTGATAGTTAGTGTTAGCGGTCGCTGTAATATGTTCCTTTGCTGATTTGGCTTCTTTTGTTGCCCGACCTTTAATCATTTTTCTGCCGTTCTATGTGGTTTTCAATGTGTCCAAAGCGAAATGCATGCTCTTTAGGTACTTGCGAAAAAACCACTGATTGCTTCACCTTTAATGTTCAATATTTAGTTAAAATAATTACAATCCTGTGTTTCAATGTCCGCATGGAATCAGAAAAGAACATCTAATTTTATCTGTACTACACAAAATAGAGTTTAATAGTTTATTAAAACTAATAGGTAAGTATGTAACTTTCTATCATGACATTGTTTGTTCGACCTTTACTAATTACAAGCAAAATCTGAGTATTCTGTGAAAATGTAATAAGTATGATATGTTGTCTTTTGAGCTGTGTTGTGTTTTATTTCACTAGAATTCTATTAGTAGTTGTATGTGTAATAAGTATTGCCTAGAATAAGTTCAATGAAAAACAAACAATTTTTATGATGCAAGAAGTTTATATCAATGTATAAATGCAAAACTGTGTTGTTAACTCAAAAACTAACATTTCCTGTGTGCCGTTTTTGTGTGCTCTGATTTCAAGCATTTTTCATACCACCAGACAGGCGACCAAAATTGAAAGAATTGCGATGCATAATTACATGATTTAATTTCATTCAAAATGGATAATGGAATCTTCACGATTCTTTTATTAGTTAGGGCTTGCCTATATCGAAATAAATACTAACAAATCACTAGTTGCCAAAGAATTACCTGAAATTCTATGAAACTTATTATTAGCTTAGAATGAATTTTTATTAATTAAGATTTAGGCCCATTTACTACTAAGAATCTTGAAGCTAGTTTGAAGATATCTTTAAACACACAATTAGGCTTCCTGATGTCCACACAAGGTTTTCATTCAATTGCAATTGGTAACTACTGTTATACCAAATATTGCATAATAATATATTGCAACTGTGTGCTTCTTTTTATATACCTAGATTCTTCTGTTTAAATGCCCAATAAAAGTACATATGACACTCTAAAAGAAATAATTATCATTAAGATTTTAGAGAGCTGTGGGGGCATCGCTTTTGCTTAACCCACACTAAAACTGGTCTACATAAACAATAAATGTTTCTTGTAGTAGTTAGTTACAATACTAAGGTAATGTAGGGGTACACTTATTACACTGTAGGATTTCAATTAGGAGAAATCTATATTTATTAATATCAATATCGGATTAACTTACATTTCGAAAGATAAATTCCTTTCTGGGACAGACTAATTCCAAAGCTTCCACATCCAAATATTAAATTTCATAATTTAGCTTCTCGGTCATCCAATAATTAAAGAAAGGTTTAACATTCGCTGAAATCTAAAAATCACAACTAATTTTGAAAAAGAAAGATTGTTAAGCTTAACAATAAAGACATAACGCATGCACAAGGCGAGCATAACACCGTAGCATTCCTGTCAGTCCTATATTGAGTAATTACAATAATGCATAAATAAATAAAAATAATAGAAGTACTCGCAAAACACAGATTGTATAACGAATAGTCAATATAGCCATTAGGTTTACTCGTCGCATGGTCAGTGAGTAACTTAACTGTATGTAAAGAATTTCTACGGCTGCTGCTGATGATACAGTTAGGTACAAACGAATCGCATCGTTATTACGCAAACGTTTGCTACCGGAGTTTAATATTTTGTTAATTTATAGTACTTGAGTGTTTCAAAATTCATGACCAGTTAAAGTGTGGCAAGCATTAATTTTATATTCGTATCTCAGTTATTTTCAAGTAAGAGAAAGTAATGGGTGGGTTTCATCATGGGAGATTTAGAGAATATTTATTTGCTAAAGAAAAATGGCTGCCCATTAATGTGACACTAACAATAAGAAAAATGAAACTATCCATAATCTTCTAACACTGAGCAGAGTTGGACACAATTAAAAACAATTTTGCACTAGGAAAAATGAAGTAGTCACTAATTGTAAGTAGCAAGTGAAGCATATCACCTAGTGCAACAAGCTGTCTATGCAGATTTCCCGTTTTCAGTTAGTGTTCGTGTTAAAATTACTTGTTTTAGTGCAAAACTCATTTTTCTCATTGTCAGTGTCAATTTATAGAAAAATTATTTCTTCTCTTCTCGTATTCTTTTTTAAATGTTTGCAACTACTAATATTTAACACCGAATAGAGAAAGCAATCCCGGATAGTGACCATAAGCGATAGCTTTTTCGTATAAATATTTATCAGATTTTTTGATTCTCATACTTTGAAAGTTTTTTGAGAAACCTTTATTCAAACAGAGAATTCTTAAGGTTTCTTCAGGTCTTGTAAAGTTGCCGCTTGTTAATTGAATGCAAAGCACCGTTGCAAGGAAAGAGTCATTATTATTCATTATTTCGTAGTTAACTACTCCGAGTGTAGTTAATTTAATCAGTTTAGATTTTAGCCTAGATTTAGTTTAATTATTAGTTATTTAATTGTTTAAGATTTTTTAGATTATGCAAATTATTAGTTTCTTGCTCTCTTGTAGTATGCGCAGCATTATGTTATATTACATAATTGTAGTAAGAAACTAATTTGATAAGCCATTATTTAAATAGCTCTAAGCGGTTTATTAAGATACAAAAAATAGAGACTTTAGAATAGAGAATAGATATACATAGGAAGTTGGTCAGCAAAAATAAGTGTGATTTTGAGATCGTTTTGAATCTATTGTTTGAGATAGTTCTCGTGCTTATTTGTAAAGTAGGTTCTACTAATTAGCACAGGATGGCTAATTCAAGTGCTGATTCCTGTATTGGCCCACAAAACCTTTCCAAGAAATATCCGACCTTGTATAAAAGTAACCAAATTTAATTAATCGTCATGTATTTGTTGTTTCATAAATGCAGTAAGTAAATATGCAAATACGACTCAATAATGCACCCGATTCCATTTTGCATTTGCAAAAATGCTTATGCGGATGTTGAATTTTTCTTAAACTATACATTTGAGCTTCTATTACACAATAGTTAGTCATATTAAACACATTCAAATAATAAGCTCAAGGTAATCATAATCTAGTGTCAAAGAATCAATCACTACAAAAATCAATCGAACATTGTCTGACTAGAAGTTAAAAAGTTAATATATCGTTAGATTTGATGATGATTTTTGTCCATGCATTGATCAATTCTGGAAAATAAAAAATGATGAATTAATTAAACTCGATATTAAATAAACTATTTTCCTTTTTTAATTGCTTTACCTATACTTTACTTAAAGGAAAAATAGCAAAAGCAATTTCGATATCTACGATCCAAAATAAACTGATTTGAAAAATCATCCCCCATGTTGTTTGACCCAAAACGCATACTGTACCCTGTCTGTCACCCAAGTTACCCTCACTATCAGCAACATTCTACATTCTCGTATTCCAGGCATGTAGAGAAATGATTAACCAACAATAAATGCACGGCGAAGCAGCTATGACCCCAGGTCAAGGTCTTCCCTTATATGAAAATGAAGTGCATATCGTCTATATAAAATTTCCTGTGATCTCAGAAAGTTAAATACAAAGGAATAGGTAAGAATCTTATGTACATAGTAAAGGTGCTTTATACAATGCAATGTACACCTTGCTAAATGATGTAATAATAATATTATCTAGACCCTATTCCACAATGGGAAAGAGTATTTTCGCAGTTGATTTATGAGCGGACATGAAAGGAAGGCACAAACAAACTTGACAAGTTGACTGTAACAATGCAATCATGGACATTTTGGAAATCCAACTCGTTTAACACGAATGCGACGGAAATTACGCATAACCATGTTTTGCGTCCATTATTAATCGATAAGGTTTAAAGCAGCACGCACTTCCATTCTTCCTCAACCTATTTACTTATATACTTCTTGTCGCACTAGATACTGGAGCAAGTATTTGAGCACCTTGACCTTCAAGCGTTAAAATACGCACGTCTTGTTTGTTTAAAATGGAATTTTGTCTCAAAACCAAGTTTCATACTCAAAAGCACTGTTTGCATCACTCCTGATTACAGAACCTCACTAAAGAAGTTCCTGCTACAATTTTCCGATCCTCTCGACTGGCCATTCACAAAATTCTGCTTTTCTGGAACATTTTATGGAAATGATGCTGACGATCTTGCTAGTTTTATTAATTCACGTGAAAATATGGAATGGCTGATATTAGAGCGATTTTCTTCTGTAAAACGCATTGGAGAACCCGAAAATTGGATGTGGACATGGAGTCAGTTTCATCTTCATGTGGTTGATATTGACATTTACGGAACAACGATTGTGACACTGCGGCTAAGTTATTTCAGCAGAACTGAAAAATTAAGTTTGGTCTGTTGGTCCACAATGAGGATTGTATGCGATGAAAAAATTTCCCCAACCTTCCTGTGTATTAGGGAGAGTCTAGGAGCAATAATATTTTCTACAGCAAATGGAGTAAATCTTGTACAATTCACTTTAAATGAATACATTGACATTACGAATCTGAAAACATTCGTTTTTCGTGTGTATCAACCAGTAACTGTAGATTTGACCCAATGTAGCAAATTGGAGAGCTTTAGTTTCAAGTGTGAAGTCGGTGGAAGCATAAGAGCATGGAATGATACACTGTTAATTCTGGCACCAAGGGTTGCATTTGAGACCAGTTCGCTGCAAAAGCCCGTGGATAAATTAGAAATTCCATTCAATTCACAAACGGTTGAAAGAGTTGATCAAACACATTCTTTTCATTTTGTCAGTTTGAGTGTCAGACTTGGAAGAATTATCGAATGGCCCGAACAACTCATTATTAAAAATTTAACCATCGATTCTGTTCACATGGATTTAACCTCGATTGCAGAAACCCTAGAAGAGTTCACTGTTGAAAAATTGCAATATTGCACCTTAAGGTGCTCAAGAGATTCAATATTTCCGAGATTGAAGCGGTTAACTCACATTGGTGAACTCTTGTTGTACTCTCTTTGCCCTGCGTTGACCTATTTCACGGTGGGATATTGCCAATTACATCTGCATCACCTTCCCAAAGCTATGAAGAAAATCATTGTGACACACCCAATAGAAATTACTGGAACTGAACCAATTTCAGTTGATACGGTTATTGTGCAGCACCTTGCATCGAAGAAGTGGGAGCTTGTTGACAATATCGTGGAAAAGTTTAAGCCTAGACTTGTTGTTGTGTTTGTGAGTTTCAACAAACGCACTGAAGAGATGGCATCGGAAAATATTTTGGATTGTGTGCATCAATCGATTGTGAAACAAATGGCACGAGGTGGAGTATTCATTATGTCAAAAGTAAAGTGGGCTGACAGTGATAAAATTTCCGCGAACGAGAAGGAGAATCTGTTTAAATTTTGTCAACTTCCTCCACGCATTATGAGCTATTGTTATGCGTTTGAGGATGACCGTGGCCACCCAATCGACGAAATCGAATTTATGAAATGGATTCTTTAATTTTTTTCAATAAGAATTAACAATTAAAAGAATTCATCACTGGCTAGGATCTTCCTATCTTACCAGGTACTTACCTCGGCCCAGTCCTCCATCTTACCCGTATTACAGATAAATTTACTGGTTGAGGTGTTACTGGATACCAACTGACGCAACACAATGCGTATTTACAAAAGTAATTTGTTCACAATGTGATTCAAATGTACAATTCTATCACAATCCAATCTTGTATAATTATTTATTTACATATAAGGAGAGCGTGCAATAAAAATTCAAAGTTGTACCACTGCATGGTTTTGGTAATAGATACCTTAAATAATTAAATGCTTCAATACTTGATTTATTTTGCTCTTGTTAATATTTAATATTTTTTTAATATTTGGTTTAACGCAGTTACTTTTCTGTAACTACAATTAATCCAAAATACCAACCCTTTATTTATGGAGGCTCGAACAATTTGAATGTTCGTTAGTACTTATATGCAAAAAATGCTAAATGCTACAGCCAAATGCCAGATGCGACTGAGGCAGTGATAAATAAAACTGACGGGTAAATCTACTCTCATTCTTCCGTTCCTTATGTGAAGTTGTATAGTGAGCAAGGGCGGATTGGGGGCTCATTCTCAAAGCGTTTTTCAGTCCTATCCCAAATTCTGGGACAGTTATCTAAGAACCCCTATATAAAGGGGTATGACTTAGGATTTCCTAACTTTAGGCGCGCCCAAATGACGTACGAGAATGAGGTCAAAGCGCCGCTGGCGAAATTTTTTGGTGAATAGTAAAAATCGAATTATATCTAGTGCTTAGCTAAATTTAGAGTGGGGCGGGTTTGATGACCTAAAACCCCATGCTGGATCCACCCTTGCTAGTGATAAGTCTCTAGATTACTTGAAAGAATAAAAAAAATACGTTGGCAAGATGGATAGCTCCGTCGTCAGGTGACTGTCTTGGTACTGGCCAAGGCGGTTGAACTTGACGAACGGACAGGGGAAACGCGAAAAGCGACATCCCGTCGTCAAGTGCAACCACAAAAGACACAAAGGAAGTTGTCTCCACAATTTCTTTTGGACGAACGTTTTATAATAATTATTATTATTATTATTTCCTTACTTCGGTTTGCTTATAATTTAAATTATGGAATTATTGTATAAGAGTTACATCTTTTTTCTGTTAATTTCTTTACAAAATTGGAGGTGTTTGTCTCAGAAAGCTTTTACCAGCAATTTTCCAGCATCAGATGAAATCAATCAAAATTTCTATAAAGCTGATAATCCTGAAGGGATATATTTGAAAAAGAACCTACCATGTTCTGACAGTGAACTGCAAGATGGGAATTGCAAAGTTGACGGCCATTGGTCTATGTGGGGAAATTGGAGTCAGTGTCGAAGTCATTGTGGAATAATAGGACGGAGATACCGAAGCAGATCTTGCAATAGTCCTCACCCTCTTAATGGTGGAGCATATTGTGTGGGAAATAAATTTGACCAGGAGCCTTGCCCAATTAAAGGTATGTTTGCTGCATTCCGTCCGAGTAAATACTACATACAGCTGATATAACCTTGACGCAAAATGGCGTCAAAAACTCTTTGTTCCATTTGATTTATCATTGTCTCAATGGCGCCAATCAGCACATTGATTTAAATTAAAGGCTCAACAATTTTTTCGCTCTTTGTTATAGACTGTTCGTTGGCTGAGATTATTCAAGAGTCAGAATATTGTAATCACACTTTCCAGAATAATGGAAAATTCAAAAGCATGACTTTAGATTTTCTTCGACAACGAGTTGCTGCTAACCCAGTTCTATTGCAAATTTTTAATTCAAAGTCCGCTTTGAATTATCTCGATATTATGGACGTTTCAGCTGGAAAACGTGGATCAAAGACAGCGCAAGATATGTACGAAGCGGTAAGTGAAACTGAAAGTTTTAGGTTGAAATGAAGATCATGAAAAACTCGTGGATTTATTAATTAAAGTGTTTTCAAAGGATAAGTGCACTAAAAGAAGCTAGATAAAGTTTTCAAAAATTATTTAGGATATTCTTTGGGCTGCCATCGTTTGCTTAAAATACAATACAGGGTGTCCATTTGCAGGTACTATTCATAACTACTATACCTAAATAGTTTAAAACAATAAATATCTATTATTATCACAACGATTTAGAACATATAGTGCTTCACAGAATAGTTTGCAGATAGAGCACTTTTCTTTTTTATGCCCTACCAACATAAAATAGGATTCTAAAATAGCATGATAAAAATACACGATTACTCAATTTTGACAATTTTGTTACGTACAACAGAGAAACGGCCATCCTGGTCACAGTGGAGTGAGTGGAGTAAATGCAATGCTATGTGCGGCGGAGGAATATCCATCAGATCAAGATACGCACAACAGAGAAACGGCCATCCTGGTCACAGTGGAGTGAGTGGAGTAAATGCAATGCTATGTGCGGCGGAGGAATATCCATCAGATCAAGAATCTGCGAAAATTCCGTATATCGTTACCTGAGTTGCGATGGTTCACCTTTTGAGACTCTACCCTGTAATACTCATTCTTGCCCTAAATCCGCATACAAATTGTTTGGTAAACAAGAGTGCTTACAACATATTTTTGATTAGACACCAATTTTTAATTACAAATGGTTAGAATCGGTCTTATTATGATAGAGTGGAGCGAATGGTCTAATTGGACAGGATGTCAATTTAATTGTTCCTCCAGTGGCAGTAACGCTTTAAAAACAAGGTCTCGATGCTGTGAACTGAGGCCTTCATTTCGAAATAATACCAGTGCTATACAATATTATGGAATCGGCAATGACGGCTGTTTGACAACTTTTGACGATAAGAACAAAACTGTGCGAATTATTAATGTATGCGAAGGAGTCAAAACTGAGATTTCTGTGTGCTCCATTTCCGACCAAAAATTACTGTTTGATTCCAGCTGTGATGGTAATAATCCTTTCTCTCGTAAATTGATTTTTTGCATGCTGTTTGAAGTCTGCTGCACCTGAAGTTCTAAATTACGGGTTGACACTGTGAAATCCGCAGAAAAATTCATATTTTTACTTGGTTAGTTGAATATTCTTTGCAAAATGCACGTGGACAGGAATTCATTTTTGCTTTTATTTACGGCTTCAGCACTTATACTTTGTTCCGTTAATCCTTCAATAGATTGTTTAGTTTATCGAATTTGCATTTAAAAACATAGAATACAAAATTTTGTTTGTATTTGTTAGAAGTATCGCCCCAACCAACGGACTTCGATTCAGTCGTCCATGTAATAAATCGTCCATGAGACAATATGCCCTGACTTGAAGTACAAAATATTTAGTATTATGTATTATAATCTATTTAACACGTGCTATTCCGGTCTTTGCTCATGTGTACTACTGGTTAAGGGAAGGAATTCCATTGAATAATAGTAAGCGTAAGAACGTCAGAGAACATATTAGGAATGTGTTGCATGTCAAGGGGAAATGAGGGCAATGGACAAATGTTGACGAGTGGAAACGGTGGAAAGTGAAATGAGATGAAAGTTGAAAGGATAAGTTGGTGGCAGGTAATCCATATTGGTCATCTTGGAGTGAATGGTCCTGCTCAGTCATTTGTGGGATGGGAAGACGCACACGATGGAGAACTTGTCTACCTCGAAATATTGCTTCGTCTTCACAATGGAACGGCTGTCATCGTGGTCAACATGTTCAACATTCTACCTGTTTTCCGCGTCCCTGCAAAGGTCTGTGTACTTTAAGTATATGTATTACTCCTTTTCATAAATTCACTTTCTCACACCTCTATACTTTCTCCAGCAAATTATTTACATCGTACTATGAACGTGCCGAACTTTCTTGTACCTAAATACATGATACCCAACGTTATTGTATGTATGTATGCACATAGTAAAATGACGATACAGCTCAGACAGGGCACATATTTCCATGAGAATACAAATTATTAGAGGAATAAAAATCCGTACATTACGCAAGTACTACACACCGTAGTATTACATAGTGCGAGCGAAGAAACATGCAGTAGACACGAGAATTTTTTTGTAATGTTAGCTCAGAGCGTTTGCATGCATTGTCCGATCTTTTTTAGGTCTGTCGTGGACAGACCAGTCTAGTAAAATCAAAATGAACAAAAGAGTTGGAAGGAGCATTAAAATAATGAATGAGAGGCATTCTACAGGAAAGAGTTGTGGCAGTAACAAAGAGTAATATATGGACAGGACAATGACGAATCTTTTCTTTTGCTCTCTCATGACGAGGAAAACTTGTTTTTATAACCCTACTACATAACAATAAGAATTATTGCTTCGATTACGTGTAATTGCCTTTGCCTACTCTCGGAGTTGGCCCGCTTCTGCTTTTTGCCCTATGACGACCAGAGCACTGTCCGCTAAACAATCAGTTTCCTATTCTGATTTTGTATTCTAGAAATAGTTTGTTATAGTATGTACATGAAATGTGCTGATGAAATATTTCTAGTGCAGAATGAAAGTGTACTGAAATATTGGCTACTCTTTTCTTGACAGTGAAAGAAACGCAAGTTGCGATTTTCGATGGACAAGGAAGTTCCTTGTCGTACTTTCGTCAAAGAAAACCAAGTAGCATGTTTCATTTTTACGCCAAGTTTCTATCAAACAGTCCCGATGGTACTCTTTTATGGAGAGCCGAACCAACCAGTCAACAGGTTTTCAGAATTTTTCTCCTATATATTAATTGTGCATAAAGTGATGAATACTGCAAAAAAAAGTTACTGGTCAAGAGTTTTTTCATAATAAAAAGTTTTATCTTTTATGAGTGGACAAACTGAATTGAATTCCTCTCATCCCATTTCCCACAATTGCTATAATTTTCTGTATCTTCCGTTTGCGTTCCCATTTAAGAATAATGTTCAATATCAACAACAAGAATTAAAACAAGCGAATTGTGATTATTGTAGGAAAACTTTCTTTTAGATTTTTATTATGCCCATTGTATTGTATATCGACAGTGCCGGAGAAACAGCTTCATCTCATGCTTCAAAATGATACATATTTCTTTGGCCGACCATTACATCAAAGTGAAAGCTAAGAATGGAAATTGTTCTGTTGAATTATCGCCGGCTGACCCACTAAAGGTCAGATCGTAAATTTAGCGCACAATACTTATCGAATCTTTACAATCTTTTCTTGAGTTTGCTGTTCTTTTATAGCATTATATTGTGGGTAATAAATAAACCCATTCATATTGTGTGTATGTGAAGTTGTTGACACTAATTATGAGTTTTGTTCGAGAATCTACAGCTGGAAGAGTGGACAGGAGTCAGCGTGATGATCGAGCAGTGGACAGCAACAGTACGAGTCGGCACTTCGACGGCAATCATGTCAAGTCATTTCTCGTGTGAGAGTGACAGGCGTAAAGACAACCCTAATTGGGACATGAGAACAACCATAGGTTTGTGTGACCCCTTTCTTCGTTACCAGCACCATGTATTTGTTTTCCGCATTACTGCACATTCGTTTGTAGTAGCTTGCTTATGTAGGAGTATCGTCTTCCACGCCACTTCTCACTAGTCACTCACTTTTCTCTCCCCCCTTTCGCAGTCAGCGAAAATATTTGCTTTCACCTTACTTTCGCTTTTGCTTTGCTTCTGAACGCATTAAATACCTGCATGCGTGTCTACAGCTCGCTCTCACATGCCTAGTAGCTATAAACTTGTACAGTTCTTGTAGTTATACGTAGTATGATATAAAGTGTATCCTGTCTGTCACAAAGTCCTGAGTTATATTTACTCTTTCTCAAGATACTCTGATATATATATAACACTTTGATACACTGATGCATTTTACACGTGCTTATTGCTCGTTATATAAATAGGCTAGATTATTGTGTAGTGAATGGTATCAACGAAACAACGAGACGAACTATATCTGTCTTCGTCAATTTTTCAACTAACTGTATACGACGGATGAATCTGCTTCATGTGGTTGTTATATATAATGAATTAGTTGACGGTGATACAACACACCCCTGTTATGTAGGTACCTATACATAAATGGTTAAATTACAACTTTTCCATACAATACAGTTGGAGTCAAACATTTCCCCCAACTATCACTAATTCTGATTGTATAGAAGGATTTTCCTTTTTTCCTCAAATTACACATAAAATACTAAAGCGCTGTTCAGATGTACTAAGCAGTGAGATTTATGAGATTTATTTTGGGTAATTTTGTGGTTCAATCATAGATGGGCGAACTCAACTCAAAGTTTGAGTTGGAAAATGAGTGCACTCACAACTTTGAAACTACATTGAGTTTGATGTCGAGTTCAGCGCCCATCCTGAAACTCAATGGAGGTTGAGTAGAGTTGAGAGCCAAAACGACATGTTCATTTGAGGTTGAGTTGAGGTTGAGACTACTTGCGCCCACCTATGGGTTCAATACTATGATAAAAAGGTAGCAGTAGATGTTTGATTCAATGAATCATTTGATTGGGAAATGAGGACTTTAGTCTCTGACTTCCGACTGATACGATCCCAAAGATGCAGTTTGTGAAAAATGCTAGAATTTGACCATTTTAACATCCGTCGAATGTCGGTTGGAAAAATGTACAGTCTTTCGAATTGGATGGTTTTAGGATAACTTGGGTTTGCAAAAAAAATTTACATGAGTAGTTTTTTGTCTACTTCTGGAAACACATGAATGCAGACAAAATTAAGTCTAACGGTTTTTATGGGTCTACTCACGCACAAAAGCTTTAATACTTTGGAAGCTACTTTGATTGCAGTCAAAGTATTTGATACACTATCAATACTCACGTTATTAAAGGTAATTAACTCAAAATTATTAGGAAGTCAAGATGGAGTTGTGGGATTTTTCTCGGGAGCCATTGTCGAAATGACTCTCAATTACCTTCATTTACCGATGGTGAAATATCCGTCCATACAGCCTTATGGAGTGTTAATAGAAGAGGTTCACAATGTAACCCTCCAGTGAGTATCATATTTTACTATACCGTCTTCTTATTTGCCATTTTGAACATTTGCAACACTATTTGGTATCACAGGAAAGGAGATTGGGACGAACATATTTTAAGGCTTGAGAAGCAAGAAAAATTGCTTATTCCCATAATGGTTACCGACAAAAGAAGTTACAATTTTTCATTTGCAGTGAGAACGCTGGAAGCTTCGGGAACTATTGTTACATTAGTCGGATACCGAGGATCTTCTAATGGATCGGTTCCACCGTGCATTATTGTTTTTGTTGTGAATAATTCTCTACGAATGCGGTTCCAATGCTTTGAAGAAAATTTTCAGAGAAAAGAAAGTAGAAATTGTTTCAAAGAGAAAATATTGTCAAACGAATTCAAGTCTCATGTGTGGCATCTGTTTGAAATCAGGGGAGATTCACAAACTGTACAACTGTCAGTAACAGGGCATCAATATCCATCGTTCATCCATGACAAGAATTTCACTCTAAAATGTTAGTGCATCGAATCCACTACACATTTGTAGTCATACTTATGTATGTATGTCTAAATAAGTCGCTTTACCTTGATGCACCGGTATTTCATTGCTTTTAATATATGTACATAGATCTAAAGATCGGAGGAGAAACAAAGACCTCGAAATACGTTACATCGGACAGCTTACTA
>JABASC010003479.1:0-14084 GCA_019776185.1 Plutomurus gul
GAAGTGTTGATGAGGTTGTTTGCAGTGTGTTGTTAGTGTGTATTATCGCCTATATTATTATCTATGCATCATATATGTACATACATATCTGATAATCTCTGATATTACGCTGATAACTGCCTGAAAGAAGTTGCTGCTTTAGGACTGCTGCGTCAATCAATGCATCACAGAGAATAACAGTTGAACATTAAACAAGTCGAATACAATACAACAGACGTACGTAGTAGTAATGGAAATGTAATCTTGTGGAGCCAGTTGTTTGTTTGAAGTCCATGGTCCATGGAAAGAAACGTTTGCATGGAAAGGAAAATTATCACTGTCTGTATAATAATATACACCGACTGACTGAATAGTTGATAGTGAATAGACTCAAAGGAAAATAGATTAGACCGAAGTCTTAAAGGTGAAGCTTTTACCAACAATTGATCTATCTATGCATTATATTAGAATTTACGCGTAGAAATGAATAAAGTGGGTAGTAGTAGTGGGTCTGGGTACATATTACATATTTTATGTGGTTACTGTGTGATTTCCTGCACTTAGCCTTACTGTCAATTGTAGGGGTAGGAGTGTAAGAGATTCGCTCACAATTTAACAGGTCTCATAAGTCTCATAGCATCCGGTAAAGAAGAATTGTTAGTTTTTTTGTTGTTTTGAAATGTTTGGTATGAAAGTGTTTGGTAGAATATTGAGTGTACTCACGTAACCTCTTTCATTTCGTTAAACCCAGTTAAAAGGTTAAGTTAGTTTGATAGGACTTTAGTATTGGATTGCGTTAAACTCCAAGCTTCTGTTGTAGTTGTGTTCCACAAATATTGACTCAATTAAACTGGTTCCATATTCTCTGCTCGCAAATTCGTATAAGATCTGTCTGTACATTCTGCATTCTACACATAGTTATGTCAGGTACTATATAGATCTGTATCTCTCAAAGAGTTCCTTCGTACTCGTATAAATATATATAGCTTTGTTATTGTCAGTTGAGTATCCGACATCCGAACATGTGCATGGAAATTCTCCCTTTTGTGAGCTATAAAGATATTCTCTCCCCGAAGTCGGATTGTATCCAACTACATGGAAGTATGATTGTGCTGTGCTGAACACAAGAGAGAATACATACAAAAGTAGGTACTTAGGTTGCGCGTGTATACTGCAGGCTGAGCAGACTCAGCAACGAAATACAAGAAAGACCTAAAATCCAAGTCTCTTTATTAGGCTTTAGGAACTTTTGTGTCTATATCATCATAGAATTCTATTCCATGTAGTTAGTAGCCCAGTGTTATACATATATATGTGTGTGTGTTTGTATTATATGATATATAAGTATTATTATTGGAGAGACGAAGAACGTGACATTTGTACTTCTTAGCTGCTTTCGGTTTTGAGCTACTTGTACCGCACCTCGTAATACCAAGCTTGTACTTCCTTTTCTAATAGCAGTGTATTAGTTTTAATGGCAAAGTCTACTGAATCACGAAGGCCTAAAGTGCAGTCGATTGCAAATCTCAGTTCATTTAGTGGTATGGATAAACCCAAAAAATAGGGTTGCGTTACTTTTCTGTGTGTATTTAATTTTCTACTATTAATTGACTCGAAAAGCAGAAGGAAAATGGTTATATTGTACCATTATTATTCCAGGAGTCAAATCGAAAGTTCAAATAAAGTGTTATTTGCTAGGAAATCGTCCTTTAATTAATTGACAAAGTGCGATTTGCATCTTAAATCAATGATTTAAATTGAAAAAAGGTATTTTTTTTATTACTGATCTCTTTTGATCTTGATTTTGCGAATTTTGCTTGTACAGATTTTTTTAACTGTTGTAACTCTCGTTCTAGCTATGCAAACGTTTTGATTAAAATAGTCATGTATTTTTTGTAGTGTTCTTCTCGCCTGATCTGGAAGTGCTGACATCGACATATTTAGAAGCTTATGATGATTGTTTGTCATCACAATCAGCCGTATTGTGTTTTGGAAAGTGTTCAGTTCAGTGTATTTCGCATTGCCGCCACACCCGAATCTGATTCTGTATTAACAATGTAAGAAAATGATATAAAAATCTAAATGTATTACTAAAGTATTTTTAACATTGTGTGCGTATTTTATTTTGTTAAGTAATTCAGTTAGTATAGTTTTGATTTGCTAACTAACCTTGTTTTTTTAGATCTTTGTATTGAGGTATGGCATGGGGCAACCTAATTTCCAAATAAATGCTGTAATAGTAATAATATTAAAGATGTGTTTTAATCAGGCAAATACATGCCCATGCCATATGCAATACAAATGCACATATAATTAAAACCGCGCATGTACAATTAGAATTGAAAATTGAAATGTTTTATGTTTTCTAATATTTAGCAAACTGGTATAATAATCTCCAAATGGACAAATGCGTCGACTCATTTATTAGTTGATCATCGTGTAGCAAAAAAAAATTGAACCGTTGTTTAACTAAAAAAATGTTTTTTAAATTGCAGAGTTTACTGACCTGACCATTCTACGTAGTACTGGCTAATAGCAATCATGCCAAAAAAGAAGCAATAACGAGGACGAGGAGGTTTGTTCAACCTAATGTAAATTTAATATTGTTGGAATTAAATTTGTACCTCAAGAGTTACCAGACATGGAAAACTTATGAAGGTAACAACGATTTGTGATGGCGAATAAGCAGATACTGGAAACCCTTTGAAGTGCCATCAAATGAAACTAACTCGATCAACTTACAGCAGCAATAAATTTGGAACGATCTTTTCTATAAGCACGTATTGTGTGAATTCAATGAGTAACTCAAGTTTTCAAACGTCACCCCTATAAAATTTGGCATCAGGCCAATACAAATGCATAGATACGGACACGTAATGTTTACCAACAATACGCTTTGAATGAAAATTTGTTTTAGGACAAATTATTAGTTAAGTGTTGGACGAATTGTGTTAGTGAATTTGCTTGAATCGACACAAGGAAGAATATGGACATGGAAACTGCTGAAGGGATTAGAAGTGTCGTACTTCGTAGAACTGAAGGGGTGGGACTAGGATTTTCAATTATGGGAGGTGCAGGTTATGATTTTCCTCCGGTTATATATGGGATTGAAAAAGATTCGCCTGCTGCTAGGTCTGGACTGGTAAGAACTTTTGCAAACATTTTCCTCAATGCTTAATATATGTATATTTTATACTTTCACGATAAAACACAATCGTTGTTGCGTGCACCGCAGTCATATCACACACAAGCATTCGTACATTCAGTAACTACAATGATTATTAGATGTTGGATTGTCTGTGCAGCATGTAATGCAGTCACAGTGCACACGACATGTATGTAGAACAACGTCGGAAATGTCAATGTACTTGTCGTCACTGACGGATGTACCAATATATTCATTGCGATAATAAGTGTTTTTGTTGTGAGGTTTTTTTGTTTTTATTTGCTTTGCATGTTTGTTATTTTAAAAGTTAAAACTGTTACTCAAAGTAACAGAGTACTATGCAATATGTTATTTTGTAGTGTACACTTTGAGGAAACAATTTCTCGGGTTTATGCACCTGCACTGTACTAATAGAATATTAAATAAACTCAACAAAAACCGATGAGTACAATCTGTGAAAATTTTATGAGACATAGAGCATCCGCTTGATAGTGGCAGTCGTAGTCATTGTATCTCATATCTTCAAACAAAATTCATGTAGGAACACAGATGCACATAGGAGGAATGTGTGTGATAGCGTAATCATTGTGTTGACCTTGCCTTTAACTTTTAACTACTGCCATTTTCCTTTTGCCTACCTAAACAATGAATTGTGATGATACGATATTGACGGATATATGAATTTCATTTTTGCAGTTGGAAGCCGGTGACATTATACTCGCAATAAATGAAAGAGAAGTTGTGAAATTGAGCACAAAAGAAGTATTAAAATGTCTGAGACTGAGCGGAGATATTGTACATATAAAGTACAAAAGAGGTTTGTTTGCTTTTTTGGCATTTTGACATTTTGTTTAGAATGGTCTGGTTGTCACATAATGTAGCAACCGCGGCAGTTGAGGAAGACCCTGTAGTCTCATTACTCATGTTAAAACTGCTTATCCTTTATCCGTCCTTATAATTTACTTTAGGTAGGTAATAACGACAGAAACAAATAAGTACACGATACACTTATTGTATGTATAGATATTTCTTGTGGTGTCAGCGGTTTATCAAGTCAAGTACTACAATTTGCCTTCGTCAGCATAAATGCATAGTTTTTATATGCGTTAGTAGCGTATGGTGTGCAAGTTTATTACTTTGGGAAGCAATTTAAATATCTAAAATAAACTGTGTATTTAAGTATAGGGGAAGATCTACTGTGAAATGTGTAATTTTGACTTGTACATCATCAGCGCAAGGATTCGCCAATCCTCCAACTCACGTGACGCTAATTTTAGTGTAGACTGTAGATCTGATTAACAGATTAACATCCTTAATTTACCATGAATGACATTAACATCTTTGTTATCATTGGATGTATGTAGTGATAGTATAGGGCACTATGGCAGAGATCTTTGATCTGCTGTCGATCTGTAGTAGGTTGTTGGCATATCTTTCTTCATAGGAAGGAATTTGGAGCTCAAGTAAACCAGTCAGTCAGTCAGTATCAAAGAAGGTTGCTATAACGTTGGGTGATTCTTCTGCTGTAGCCAACTTTTGTTCTAAACTTAACTGCAATTCACAATAAATACTTTCTCAGCTACGTCATTTTGATTTAGCCTACATATTTGCCAAAATCATTTGTTTGATCTGAAAATGTACCGGCAGAGTTTGTAAGTAGGGTTTGCACTAATTTACAATTGTGAGTATTATTGTGAGTATACATTTACTAGAATAGTATTTACTAGTAAAATGTTTCCAATCCTTGGAAAATCATAAGGGTAATAGCGTGTTTATACTGAAATGTAGACTGACTCAATTGTAGGAATATTGCTTAGAGTCAGTTTTGTATAGATATTAGTAGTGCAGGCGGATACTATAATAAGCAGTGAAAGAGTGACAAAGTGACGATTTTCAGATACTCGAGTGGTATTTTATCAAAGGGTACATTTTAAAAGTTTCTTGTTTGTCGTGCGGCTAGATTTGATAAGTGATAATATTCCATGTTTTATTTTGAATTTTTACAGATCCTCACGTAGTAAGTAGGGTTCGGCAGTTCCTCTCAACTCCACATTACTTAGAAGGTCAGGAGAACCATCATCAAATTCACCACCAACAGTATCACCACCAATCATCACCTCTTAAACAGCCAAACGCACGTTCGTCAAAAATAAGCCAAATTCCCGTTTACCAACACCATGCTTCTCCATTAAGTTCGCCCACGGCGCGCGCTTCATCAAATCTGCCTGTGACAAAATCTCCAGTGTCAACTTTCGGTGGCACTGGATTTGGTGATCAATTGTCTCAACAGTCTAACCATATTACCTTTTCTGATGATCTATTCATCAATCATAGTCACCATCACCACAGCATAAACAATAGCTCAAACACTCAACAGAATCAATATAGTCATCAGCAACAAAATAATTTTCAAACTGGACAATTGACCTACGACAGTTCAATTAGCCAGTCGGCTTCAGGGAAAAATGGGCGCAAGAATTGTGAGACTTTTGTTATGACAGGTGAGTAACCTTACTATCACTCTACTCTCAAATTGTACTTATTATTAAGCAATTAAAAACGCGATGTCGACGAAATTATCTCTAATTGAATTTGGCTTTTGCCGTCTTCTGTGTCTTTCAGGAGTTGTATTCAGTTTGGTGGATTATGGTTATGAATTTTAATTTGATTGCAGGTGATGCAATTTTAAATCTAACTAGAAACGATTCAAACGACTCGTACAGACCAAGCCCTACGAAAACTACTTCCAAGTTGATGCCAATGCCTCAGATGCCAGTCTTTGTGGAACGAGAAAAAGATCTTCAGAGACGTTTACAAATGGAACGTGACATAGCTAGAGAACAGGAGAACGAAAGAGAAAAGGATCGCTCTAAATCCGATCCTATATCGCCCCCGTTGCCTCCACCTCCTCTTCCTGAGGAAATAGGGAATAAAGATTCTTCGTCAAGGCAAAACTCAATTTCCAATAAGAGTGATAATTTGCCACCCCCACCTCCTCCCGATAATGATTCTAACTCACTCAAAAATGGTCATGAGCCGAGACTGATGCAGCTGGAAAATGGAGGTGCTAATGGGAATGATGATAGGTGCAATAATTTAGTGATCAACAACCATATACAGCATAATAGGGATTTAAACGGGGTCAATAATGTAAACAATAGTAACTGTAACAATGTAACCAATACTGCTAATAATAATAACGAAGATACGTCAATTTCCTCTTCCGTCATGAGTGACAGTGCAGATGATGAAGTGGGAGACGCAGAGTTGGATGAAGATGTTAAAATTATGAGTGGGGGCAGTCGTGACCATGCAGATCAAAACCGAATTGTGCTTAAAGTTGAGGCAAAGAAAAACGAATCTACGAAAGCTAATACTGAAGAGCAAGAGTCTGCTCTATTAGACAAACCGTTTGTTCCTGAAAAGGAAAGGTGAGTGATTCATTTTACTATTATAGTATACGCAGATGTTGTAATGTGGTGAAACAGTAACAACGTGCATTGTATTGGATTTAGGTACTGTGAATATATTCTTCTCAATGGAAGTCGAGGGACCATTACTGAAGAGGAACGTAGCGCAAGGGAAGATTATAGTCGTGGCAGTGATCGTCAGAGTAGCAACAGCTCTCGCCAACAAACAAACTTTCAGATAGGAAAAGGTGTTGAAAAAAGTGCGTCAAGACCACACAGTGACGAAGACAATGAAGTAGGGACCGGAAGCGAGGGTGAAAATGAAGTTGAAGACCCAAATTCTGAATTTGGAGCAGCTGGGAGTGGGGGAGAGCATGTGTCAAGTAACGGATTGGGTTGTGGCGGTAGTGGTGGCAGTGGTGGAAGCTTTAGTGGAGGAGAATCAGATTCCTCTGATGTTGAATCTATGCGTGTTGCACCAGTTGTTAAAGCTGTCGACCTCCCTTCAGCGGAACGACTTGCGAAACGACTATTCACACTTGATGGATTCAAGGTGTCCGATGTATGGCGGCAGCTGAGCAAATCCAATGATTTCAGCAGAGCTGTTGCTACAGAATATTTAAAATTCTTCGAGTTTAGAAGATCAACAATTAGATGCGTCTTTGAGAAAGTTTTTAGCAGTTTGCCCTCTTCGTGGTAAATTACATTTTTTGTTTTGAAATACTTTGACCGTTTTTGAAGTTTTGTAAAAAAATATTATGAATGTTTTCCAAGCGTACTCATAATTTGTTTTTTCCCAACACAACTTAGGGGAGACTCAAGAAAGGGAAAGAGTTCTTTCGTACTTTTCTACTCGTTATGTTGAATGCTGCCCAAATGTCTTTGCTTCACAAGACAGTGTTCATACCTTGACTTAGTGCGCTTATGCTTCTGAACACTGATATATATTCTGGAAGTCGTAGTGGCCGTAGAATGACATGTGCTGAGTTCATCGAAAATCTTTCAGGACTGAACGATGGAGCTGATTTTCCCAAAAATATTCTAAAACAACTTTATCATTCTATAAAATCTCAACCTCTGGTGTCTCCGCTGTGAGTTTATATTTGACATTTAATAACAACTGTGGACCAAACCATACATTCGTTTTTAACATGGTTGAATTTATTGGTGGATTATTAATTAAAGGGAAACTGAAGATGAAGAATCTGTTAGAGATGTATTACCCATGGATCCGCCTGTGACGAGTCCAAGCATGGAATTTAAACGTGGATATTTGATGCGAAAATCTACATTCGAAATGGGAGGCAAAAAAAGTACGTGTTTATATATATATAAATATTAGCACAATGAAATGAGATTCTTGTACCAATCTTTTAATGACAAATTACACTTGTTAAACTTTTAGCTCCTCTAGGAAAGCGTTCGTGGAAAATGTACTTTTGTCGACTTAAAGAATTACTTTTGGTCTTATCTCACGACGAAACGAGCAAATCATCCTTAAACCAACTTCCCAATCAGACTTCACCATGCATTTGCCGCAATGGCTACAGACTATCGCAAACGACAACATGTGTTTCGTCTTATCATGGCAGATCGTTCTCAATTTCTTTTCCAGTCCAGTGACACTCGAGAAATGAACAGCTGGATTGAAATGATAAACTGGAACGCCGCTCGATACTCTTCTCCTGCATTAGAAGCTCCTTGCAGTAGTACTGGAAGATTCGAAAAGCCGCTTCTTCCTTCCTCTGTCACAAGAATGTCTGCAAGAGATCAAGTGGTTACTCATCAGGCCGCACTTGCAAGATGGGAAGAAGAGCTGGACGAATTGGTATGTTTATTGTACATTCTTGTATATCTAGGCTTGTATATGTAAATAGATGCAAGTACATGGTGGTTTATATACACTTAACGTTTCGTCGTTATCATAATTCTGGGCACCTTAATATTTTAAACCAAATTTACCGGGTTTAAGTACGAAAACACTCAACTCAGTATACGAATGCTCTTTGTTGCCAGAACTTAACTTTCTCATCGTGAAAGTTTTCATGATTTCAAAAAATGTGAAAAAATAAAAACATAAAGATTTGCACTTTCTTTACTGTGCACTATAATCAATAGTTATTGCTAATTGTGAGAGAGAACGTAACCATATAAATCTGATGGTGGTGTGATTTCATGGTGTGCAGAATCAACCTAGACCAAATAAAGGATCAGCATCGAACAACAAGCGGGACTACAAGGAGAAAATCACATTTTTCCAGTTTGAAATTAGACGATATCGATCCTACATAGAAGTACTAGATAAACGTGCCACCGAATCTAACGGAATGGAAGGAACGGGCGAAGAGCTAGTGGAACTGCAAGTCTTACCTAATCCTCCATCAATTCTTATGGAGATGGATGAGACATCTTAGAAGTAAGCACTGAGCGAAGTCAATCCCCGAGTTCATTCACTCATACGCAAGTAATAATATGACTATGTTTAATATAGAAGAGAAGAAAGGTATGTTAATAATTTTCACTTTTTTATCCGTGTCACGGTTGGGTTTCATTTGAGTTTAAGCCACTGACGCTAACATTAACATCTCCATTTGTAATGTAGAGATAGAATCCAGAGTTTGTATTATAACTTCTTAGGCACAATCTAGAATACTGTTTACCGTTGTATATGTTTTATAAACTCAATCGTATTTTCACCAATATACAGTAGGTGGTTTTGGAACAAATTATAAATAACGTGTAGGTATATTGGTAAATTCGACTGGCGAGATTGAGATAGTCGAATCCGATGTTGCAGCTGATAGAAATTATAGTAAGTCGTAACTGATTTGATGGCATTTATGTATGTGTAGCATCAGCATCCAATTTGTAGACAGACAAGATAAATGCACACGTTCAATCAGCATTATGTGCTAAACTTTGATAATGTTAATTGTTCTTGTGGCTATTAATGTATTCAATGAATGAAACGATTCCATTTAAACAGTATTTTTTCCATGATGTAATGCAGCTTTTAAAAAATGCAATTTGTTTCTGTGTTCTTTTACTCGTATATTCCAAATTATAATCCATGCATTCTATTAAGGTAAATACCAAAAATAATAAACCTAAGGTAGTTCACCTGTATGAAGTATAGCTAGGTATTGAACCATACTTATGACAAAACTATTAAGAAATACTTGGAATGATATTATTGATTGGGTATATTTAAATAGCTTTAATACTAACTAAGTCGCCGGAAATTCATATAGTATTCCATGTCATATTATATTAGTTTGTCATTTAGTGTTATATATCTTAAACTCCAACTAATGACTCTGATCTGACGCATTTTCAGAGGTTTATAGCAACTAAATATTTATAAGTCTGGAAATGAAACTAGTTAACCTGAGTAGATATGAAATGCTCATAATACGGCTTCACATTATATATTATGTAATGCAACTGTTGGACTGAATGCAATTTCACTGATTTGGCTTGGGTTATTATATTATATATCTAAGCCGGTATTCATAATATTTGTACTGCTTTCAACAACGTTTAGAAGATTAACCTGTGGTCAGAATTTTACATGCTTAATCAATACTCATTTTGCACTTGCCTCTTTTGAAGGTTTAAATTCCCACCATCACTTGCTGGAAAACCAAATTAGCGAGCTGTTTTGTAGAAATGAAAAGATTTCAATTACATACAATGCCTACACAAAGTTGGAAGTGAAATGTTAAATGCTACTGCAATGGTATTTACGACAAAAGGAGCAATATTCAGTAGTAGGATACATCCAATAATGCAAAGAAACTACCCAAATAACCTGCATGTAACTTGAACAAAGTCATAATTTTTTAATTTCGTTAGATAAACAGAGATACATCAAATAATGCAAAGAAACTACCCAAATAACCTGCATGTAACTTGAACAAAGTCATAATTTTTTAATTTCGTTAGATAAACAGTAAATTGGATGTGTTTAAATATGTGAACATGATACTCAGCCTTTCTTACAATTATTATTTCATTTTGTTAATTAGTACTATTATATTATGTAAATATTGGACTATTTATTTTACACGGGCCTGTGGCTTTTGTTCATAATTTATTATCGTTAGTACTAAATTAAAAAGTGTAGAGTTCTAACCACTAACCGTATTAGGAAATAAACTGTAATATAACGTATGCGTAATAAACTTTAGTAACAATTATAATAATTATCGAATAATAAATGTGATTCTATTATACAGGTGAGCATTGAAATTATCGCTACGCAAATCGCTGGTAATTCCTCATGTATAGTAAATGCTAAGACTATTTGTGGTTAAGCCAAGATGTAATTAACAGTCTGAAGAGAATATTTAGATATAAATAGCTAATCCATTCGTTAATGTTATACGCATTACTAGTAGATAAATAGTTAGTGAAAGTAACGCATGATTAAAAGATTATTTGTAGAATTTCTACTAACAGCAAAAACAGTAAGTAAAATTATGCTTTTAATTAATTAACTTAAATTTCGCAACGTCTCGTTAACAGTTCCAACCTAAACATTCATTGAATAACTGTCGAGGAGTTTGGATCTCGTGTAAGACGATTGACTCCTGCACCATACTTATAATCCTATTGCTAATAGTATGCAGTAATTCCTGTACAAACATTTCATATTACAAATGACGGTAGTCAAAAGTCTCGGTAAAACTCTGGAGTAGGTAATAATATATGTAATGTGCATTTGGTGAATTAATAATGTTGTTGTTGTTGCGATTAGTATCATCAGTCTTCAGTCTATTCCATTATTAATGTCATAATATTGTACCATACTGCAATCTAAGCGTTTTCCCATTATCGTTTAGCAGCTATTGAAAGTTACGTTGTGGGTCTTTGCTTAATTTTGCACATGCATTTTTGCCCTCACGTTTCTTCAATTATTAAAACTGTCCTGGAAGCCTAATAATTTGTGAATCTAAGCGGTATTCAAGTCTCATAATAACTTTCAATAATAGCCTTTACGCACGCCCACACTCGCAGACTATTACGACTTTCTCCTTGGAGCCTGCATTAAATGCTTTCTTTGGAGAAAGTCTAAGAACTCTGTTTCTGACTTTCACTGGCTGTCTTTCTCCTGCTTGTGAAAGTCATAAACGGATTCACTTACTTTATGCTAATATGCTCTGATTGAACAAAAGTCGCAGAGATTTCGGAATATCTGAGGTCAGAGAACCCCTTTAACCACTATAAAAGTCTATCTAGACTTAGCATTCCCTTTTGGGAGTATTGTAGCGAAGAGAAGAAAGCTTACTGGGAGAAAGTTGCGATGTCTGGTTTTTGCAATGCATGGTTCAGAGTTCAGAGTTTTCTATGGAGCAATTTTTTTATTTATATTCAATGGCCTATACCGTCGTCGTTCTTGATTAACTACAGAGGTGTAAAGTTCATTTTTTCGAATGGCAGAACAATCGTGAAGGGGCCATCGGTCATCACCAGATCGTATTTTATGAAAACTTATGAGGATGAAAGTTTGCCAAACTGTGTAAAAAAGCGAACACTATAGAAAACACTCTAGAGGAATGTTGAGTTGGATTAACAAATCATTTGCAATTTTGCAGGAATTTGGGATATAAAATTGAGGTAGCGAGAAACTTTTTGTGTAAACACTGAATACTTAACTATCGACTGTGTACGGGTGAATTTTGGAGACGAATAGAGCAATTATCTAGTAAATGCATTAAATTAAGTTTGTGAAAGTTAATTACAGATATTTTTAAAGTATATTGATGCTCGAGCGACAAACTTGATGTAGATTTTTGTGATGTTGAGGACGTTCAAAGCAAGCCAATTTAAAGCCTCCATTATTATATCGGTATTCATCATTATAAAGCTTACCATAGTGAATTAATAAGAAAATCCACTTACAAAGTTTATGGCCTGTCAACGATTAATTACTTTCTCTGGAAAGAGTACTTTCACAAATGAGTGAGAGTAGATTAATAGAATTCTCGATAGATTTTAAGCAGGATTCGTTTTTTAATGGAGTCGTCAATAAGATTATGGATTATATGCTGTTTAGTTGCTCTTGCTTATTATAAAGTACCCATAATATTCCACTTCATTGTTGATAAGGCGTCTTCACTTGTATCGTCTTTAAATAAGCGTCATATAAGTCAGAATAAGAAATTGTGTACATTTTATGAAATCACGAATCCTAAAGTCAGTGAAAATAAATAAGCAATTAACTTGCTAAACAATTTTTAGTATTCGTTGCTACTTTGAAATGAAACCAAAAGAATCCATATTTTAAACTCTCTATACATGTAAATGAATTTGGTGTAGCTTCAGCTTTTACAATTTGCACAACGCGAACAGGAGCCATCATAACTTTGATGAATGGTAGGTTTATTCAGCAGAAAATCACATGAAAGTTGTATATTCAACGGAATGGAAATTTCTTTTCATTTTAGAGCGTGCAGCCATGGCATGCTCTATATAATTATAGGACAAGTCGTGTTTTTATTTTGATCAATTTCCCTTTGATGTGCAAATTCTGAATTACTACGTATAAGGTTAGAAATCAAACTTTGTTCGTCGTACCTTTACATAGTAAGAATACGAAATTTTACTTAATGTTTATCAATGATTTTATTATTAGGCAAGCTCACACTTGATGCAATGCTAATAGTGTGTTAGTTGTTCAAAATCTTAATTACAATTTAGGGGATTATGAGTTAACATTATTAACTACAGAGAATGATTAAATGTATTCATAGGTTAATCACTAACTAAATAGGAGTATCTACACACTACGACACAATATAAATACGTCATACATAGTTGCTGCTAAGAATTCTGATATTTAGACTCACTGTTTATGTATTGTGTAGTCATAATGGCAATGGTGTAATAACAATAACTAATAACAGCATATCAGTCACAAGTAAAGCTTTGAAGAAAGGATGAATTCCTAATGATTTCTCGTTCCGGTTGTGGAAAATAGTACCTAGGATTCGTCTTCTTTTCTTCACAGTAAATATATGTAATAGCACTTCCAAAAAATGGCACAATCAAATTATTTACTGTTTAGAAAAGTGCATGAACCATTTCTCATTGAAAAACTTTTGCTCAAAGGCGAGTGTAGCCTTACAATACCATACTCAACTCATCTACTAAGCGCATTCGATTATATATTTAACCATTCAAATATAAGTCAATTTACGTGTCTCTCTTTTACCTGAAAAAATCGCATATTTAACAGCGGGGAATATCTAATTCGTGCTAATGTCATGGCTTGTTTGCGTGTACTGCTTTGTTAAACTTTATTACCCAATTTATTCTGGTGTCCTTGTCCTAGGCTGAACTAAGAGGTTTGTAAAGTAATTATTGAAAGAGAGCAAATATTAGTGTGTGTTGTATTGAATTTAGAATGATTTTTTGCGTAGAGAATGAGTGGGTAAAGATGGTGCACTCATCATACTGTTTAATTGTGGAGCATGCAGATTCTCGCAATTTTGTGATTGTCACTCACACATTTGTTTTTACTTTTC
>JABASC010003480.1:0-14084 GCA_019776185.1 Plutomurus gul
GGGGGGGGGGGAATTCCGCCCATCAAATATACACACATATCTCGTACGTATTAAATGTGTAAATGTAAATACGTATGCACATTAACATGCAAAGGATAAATGCCCTGTGCTATTTAGTAAACAAATGCGGAGACGATCCATCTGTTACCACCACACACTACTCGTTCAGTGGAGACGGCTAAATTGTTTATCTATGCATTAAATTAAATACAGTGAAATGCCAAGAAATTGACTCACTACCTCAAGTTCATGAATTCCCGATGTACCTGTACACCATAATAATTTTTATATGGATATGTATGTATATGCCTTCATCTGCATCCTGTATTACAACTACCTGCAGTAAAAATGTGTGTGCAATGAAACACCGTATGCGCATTCAGTTGTTTGTTTTAAATGTAAAGAGCCTTGGTCTTGACATGGAAGTAAAAATTCACTCTTTAAGTATTCGTCCTACTGCTAATTTGATACGCAGGATGGAAATAGTATTGCAACCTGCAACTGTACTGTGTATTTAACATATCCTGTCATGAAATAAATGATACATCTATTTAGGTTAGTGAATATTGGTGGAAAAACCGCATCTTGGCATCTGTGCAGAGTAAAGCGAGCTTTTTCATTCGGTGTGTTTGACTCAGATCGCCGAGTGCTGAGCTGAGAGCTGTACAGATAAATAAGCAGCTAGTGATATAGAGTTGGTTTAAGTACAAAGCACTTGACTGTTGTTGAAGAAGTGAGCGTTAGCACTTTGGCCTGAAGTTCTCTGAAAGTTGGCTTGACTTTGGCTAACTAGCCAGCAAGATAGGTAAGAGATGTGTGTGTGTGTGTGTGTGTGAGTGTGGAATGGAGAGCCAAAGGCTGTGTGCTACGCAATAGAAGTCTACCCACAATTCTGCTACTTTATCGTCCAGAACCAAAGCCAACGTGTATAGGTGTCAGTTGGCAGCTAAGTATAGGAGGTGGTTCGTTGATAGGTGAGTGGGTAATGAGAGTTAAGGTGAAATGCTGTTGATATGATGATGGAAATGTTTCTCTATCCGTGAATAGCTTTGTTTGCTTATGTGATGTTCATTCGGAGATGCCTCCACTGCACAGTCACCATAACAATCTTCATTTAGCGCTGCTTCGCTCAATTTTTTGCACCCTGTGTGTGAGCGGCAATTTTTTGCAACAGTTTTCCTAACTACTAAGGAGAAGAATGGAATATATGTGGTTCTAAGGAATTGTGGAAAATATTTGCTTATTGTTAATCGTGTGAGAGGGGGAAAAAATGCAAGGATATTGTAGTAGTAGACAGAAATGCTCCGTAAGCTTACCTTACCCAATGACTTTTATTTTTTGAAGTACTAGCTAAGTACGTTCATTGTTTCTGGTCAAGCCATCGATTCGCTAATTGAGATAGAGAGACTGTGTGTGCATGTTTGCTAAGTTACCCTTTTCTCTACTGTCAGCTTGTCTGGCAATTATTTCCCTTGAGTTGGCATTCGCAGCCAGCAACTGCTATTAATAGATTATTGGGAATAGAGCAAGGGTCTGTTGTTGTGAATTTGCGGACCGTTCGTGGAAGCGTCGTCCTCACATCATTCATTTCTTCCTTTTTATCCGACACTTGAAGTCACACATTGTTAAAGGTGTAACAATGATTGGGCCAGCCCTGACAATTACCTGTGGGTAATAAGTATGTAGGTGCTCAGGATATTCATGGCATGCTATTGTTCCCAGTAACTTTGAGCTGACAACTAGCTTGGCTAATCTAGAGACTAAATAGTGCATAGGAAAGAGAGTATCTGTGAATTGGGACTGGATGTGTCTTTCAAAGAAAAGCGAACAAAGTCAGCCACTTTTCTGTCTCTGTGGGTCTCTGTGAGCTGACACGATAGCTTTTATCCACTAACTAGCAGTCAAGAGGAAACTTCACATCAACGAGTAACTCTTTCGTGAACGGGAGGAGGAAGTACCAAATTATCAGCCTGCGAAAAATTTCTGCCTTTCACATCTCATCCGACGAGGGCTCGACAAATTACCAACGAGCTGTCTCTTGGCCTGAACAGCGTCTGACTGTTGCTGACAAGAGAACACATCGGTAAATATAGGATTCAACTGTGTAAAGTAAATTGGAGATGGGCATTCTCTCTCTCTCTCTTAAATGTTGATGCTTGGCGAAGATAATGTGTCATTGGGACCCTTGTTGTCAGTCGGTTATAACCACCATTACATGGCTACAAGCTTAACCCTTGAGTTCAGTTGAAGGCCTTGTTTCACTTTGACACAAATGCATGCAATGTCGTGACAGAGAACAAGAGCCGCTGCTACCTGCCTTACTTTCCTCTTATTCATCATATTATCATGATCCTCATAGATACTGCACATATTATATCTACCTACCTGACCATGTTACAGGCCAAACTCTTTGTCAGGTAGTGTGCCATTAAATGCGATGCACATAATACATTTATTCGCGTGCATCCTACAGTATTCTCGTGTATGTACTTTTGAATTGATTAATTTTCTCATAGAGAAATATTTTATCAGCAATTGTACACTCAATTGAGAATAAAATTCTTATCGTGTGACAGGTAGAACGAAATATTACATAGAGTGTCTCTAAAATTTAGGAACATTAATGACAACACATGTTTCTTTGTTGGAAAATGCGTATGAGAAAACGGGGGAAAAGTTGCCAAGAACTTTATTATTAATATATTTTTCAAATATCTAGTGACTGCGCTGCTATCCCATACCGATACTCGTACAAGTCGTACAAGAGCTTAAGACTTTGCGTGAAAGTTTCCAAGATTTCATATCACCTGTAACAGGGATATTTTATTGTAAGAGCACTTGCACCGTTTTTACATCTTCTGCTGTCTAACTCTTGTCTGTCTACTCGGACCGGGCCAGCCTACACTTAAGTACGTAGTTAGAGCTTCGATTTTATCCCTAGTTGCTATTGCATGGTAGGTGGCTCAGCTTTTTGTTAGTTTACCTTTCTTATGCTCTCACTGTTTTCCATTTGTACTACTCACCACTAACCATAAGTTTTACTTCACAGCTTCTCACAATCGCCTCTCTAACAACCTAAGTTGTTGTTTAATGTGCCACGCTATATAATAAGCATAACTATGACTATAGGCTCCTCTACCTAATCTTTACCATAAGGCTAAACCATAATAATATTTCCTGATTATCCTTCATTCCTAAATATTATGTATCTGCCCCACCACCACCACCACCACCACCACCACAATCTAATGGCATAATGAAAAAGAGCTGGGCTTCACGTATAAACGTTAAAAAACCAGATGCACAACTATGTACAGAATTTATTAAACCATCATTGGAGGTAACAATGAATATTTTCTGTAGACGCTAATATCCGCACATCCCTGAAAATAATTCTTTCAATAGTAGAAAATTGACATTAGCCAGAACAGAACCATATTATCAGTCAGGTCAGGCCACAGCAAACACGATGTCGTGAGAGCGAGAGAGAGAGACAGAGAGACAAAAAGAGCAATTGAATATACAGAAAGAGAGTCCCCCGCTGGAAGTAGTGGCAAGACTTGTCAGTTATTTGTGCTCATGAGTAATTTTACTACTTATGGGTGACATGCCCACTTTATGTATTGCCTTTTGCTAACAAGCCAAACACTAGCAGCTCAATGGACGGGATGGATCTTTTCTGTTCTCACAGTGCGGAACTCATTGCTTGTCTACGCGTTTGTAAACAGTTCTTGCAGTAAATAAGTACTACACATTGGTGAAGGGCAACTAAATACATACATATACACAAACTCGGGTAATTGGGAAAGCACTACAAACTTACCATTCTGTTAAATAGAGATCTATGCACGAACAAACTTCAACCTGCAAAACGTTACACTCTTCCTATCAATTCTCATCTACTCATTCAATGCATAACTGCATAACTTCAATTAAACTTATAATTAATTATCAGCTATAAATGAACTTGCATTCATAAAGTGAAAATCTAACCCTTCATCCTTACACGTAATTGCTGTCCCATAGTAAATGCCGAGTGTACATTATTTCTATCTGTAACATGAGTTTGATATCTTTCTACTCACACGCCAAAGTGCGTTCTGTATGTCACAAACTTCAAATGTGCCTTTTTTCACATACCAAAGAATTGATAAAATTATGCCTGCGATTAATATCTGACTTTTTAAGTTAGGGTTAAGGGAAATCTTTTAGCCAAATCTTTTGTGTAAAATGTTTCATACTAGGTGGAACTTCTAGCTCCGTAAACTCATTAAGAATAATTGTAAATGTACGAGCACTTCATAAGATAAGGTTATGCACGTGAAGAGACAAAGAAGATAATACTATAGTGTTTCAGTTAAACTTTTTGTTAACTGTCATAGAATGTACAGATACTGCTTGCGGTATCTCCTTTACTACTACTTACATACAAGAAATTAGTCGTTCCGACTGCACTTCAGTGGCCACTATACTTATACAAGTATTTCTGTATTATCTTTACCGGTGTGTGGGGTTACAAGAGTTACAACAACAGTCACATAATCATATCTGCGGCAGTCGCATGTTGATTATTTGTCGGTCGGTAGTTTCATAATGTAACGAGAGTCACACAATTATATAAAAATTACTTAACATGCTAGGTTGGAGGTAGAGACGAAACACGCCTGATACATCACGAGATCAAACCACCAAAGGAGCTCTACCATCAAAAGCACTGACAATGAGTGAGAGAACGCAAAATAAGTTCCGTCAAAGGAAAGGAAACACAATAGACGAAATAAATATACACAGCCATTTGACGACATGTGTAGCAGCAGTAGTACATAGTAGCAGATTTACAACGACTACTACTACTAACTGTTTTCAGGTGGACACTTATTGTGTCATATATCATGTAGTACACCCTGTAGCTATAGAATATATATATATATATAGTAGTGAGAAGATGACTATTCACTACTGCTTATACCACTTACCACGACTACTGCTGAGTCTATTTGTGTGCCGTAACAATTTCTCTGTCAATGCAAACGAAACCAAACAAGAGCTTTCGTGTTTTCTGCTGAACGTATATTTCAGTCATGCTATAAATAGACCGTGTAGTATGAATGCGTGCCTCTTTCCTACTACTATATTTCATATATGGAGCCATAGAACACAGTGGAAAAAGGCGCAGCTTAGCTAGTTTGTTGTGACTAATTGCGAAAACAATGGCCAGAAGTTCCTTTTTGTGTCGTGAGCTGTGTGGCTGTGTTCGTGATGCAACGAACGTAATATGACTATCAGATCTTGTGCTTGGATACCTTGTTGTATATATAATTCCGTGTGCTGTTGCTTGACCATTGTCACTGGATGTCTGTGACTTGTTTCTGTCCGCTCACAATACCTACGTGAATACTTAGTTAGTCGTCTGATTCTCATACATAGTTAGACTATGACAAGTCGAAGGATTCCCAAAAACAATGCACAGCAGACATGAAACTTCCGTTTGAATTGAGAAATACTATGCATGCACTACTGTACTGTATAGTCCCCATTTTTGAAAATGCATGGAATTCATCTAGTGCACAATTCTAAAAGCCTGCTATACATTTACAATGCATTGCAGCATGGAAATAGAGGTTGTGAATTAGAAAATATATTGTCGTGACGTGGAATTACAGATCTAGCCCGATAGTATTTAAATGTATTGTATTGTTGCTCCTTTTTGCACGTGGTATACACTTTTTAAGTCATTTAATGTAATTTTACTAGTTTCCTGCTGTTAGCAGCATTATGGGGATTGGATTAGGGTAGAAATAATAAAATAATGCTTATTACCCGAAGGTAATTCAGTATCAGTAATTATTATATCTTTATGTGTGTGCACATATAATGGACGAAGGCGTCGTTCGTACTGCAAAGCGCAATTGAAGCGTATACTTAAAGGCGAGCCACTTAGATAATAAGAGAAAATATACATAATACATAGTTAGCAAGAGATTGTACACAGTGGACAGGCTAGCTGAGAAACACTTGGGATGCAGTCAATAAACAAGTGTGGATTGTTGTGGCAGAGAGAGAGGCAGAGAGAGAGAGAGAGAGAGCAATTGAAGAAAAAGTTATTAGGCGCGCATAAAGGTAGGCAGTAAAATGATGCAATAAAGAGAATGAACAGTGCAAAATTGGCACTCATCTGCTGCGATAGTTGCACTGTAGACACTAAAAAGCATGAAATGAAGGAGTTTCATCTTTTAATATTCATGTAGATGCCACAGCGAAGAGATGTATGTGTGTGCAGATGCCTGTAGGTAGGAAGATGCATGTGGTAGGTATTGTATTGGAGATAGTTGGAAGCTATGATTAGGGAGGCACATTAGCATGTTGGTTGGAGGGATGGGAGCAGAGAACAAGACCAAGACCCATAAGACGAAGAGGTGCACAGCACACCGAAGAAGATAGAGGTGAATATTTGGAGAGGTGGATGGAGAACAATGTATGAATAAATATGATATATTAGACGGTAATAGAGGCTCGGTGAAGGGGATAGGAACTGTGCATGGTAGTAGTACAGTTCTGTACGTAGCACTGGGCTAAGTGGTGATGGTACGGACGGACGGAGGGACGGAGGGACCCAGAGCGAGTGTGCGACTGAGACAGTTGATTTGAGTAGGGTTAGACAGATTTTAGGTAAGTTGATTACGTTGCAGCAGACACAAGTGCAGAAGAAGAAAAAGAAGAAGAAGAAGAGCCAAGGAGCATGGATCGCGGGATGGATGGTCTAGTTAGCGCAAGGAGGTAGGTAAACTAAAGTAAATTGTAGATGATGAGCAAAAGTGTTTGTTTTGTGTGAGCTAAGAAGATGGGTTGGGATCACAGAGTGGCAGTGGCTGCATGGAAAGTGAATAGATTTCTCACTAAAGGCAAGACTTAGTTACTCTTCTTGTCTTGTCTCTGGTTGTTATGGGAAGAGTAATGAGTGGGACGTGAGAAGTATGCAAGAACAGAGTAAGACAACGTCTTCTCTCTCTCTCTCTCTCTCTCCCACTCTCTCTCTGCTTCTCTCTCGCTCTCCGACTCTCTTTGGCTCTCCACTCGCAGTCTCCTCTATTGGCCATTAGCTGTCCCTACACATGCAATAATATGATGTAATGTATTGAGTTAATGTAATATACGATTCATAGCCATCACTATCTCTCGCACTGAAATTGTTCTCTCTCTCTCTCTCTCTCTACCTACCTCTCTCCATTGTGGTCTTTGCCCGTTCCGTTGTGCACTTCTCTCCATTTCTGCTGTTCTGTGTGTTCCACTCGTTTAGAGTCAGAAAATTGTAAGTTGTAGTTAAGTAAGTATGTCAGTAAGTGTAACTATGGGGCAGCATGAACAATGAGCTTATACAAACAAACAAGACAAGGTGCATCGAACAACTGCAGAAGAGGAGAAAGAGAGAACTGAAATATTAAGTACGGTTGGAGCGAGAAGAAGGCTCTATACATATATCTCTCTCTCTCTCTCGACTCTCCGTGGAAGTTTTCGCTAGCGAGAGGTGTGCCTTGAAAAATCAACACCTGTAATCATCTGGTCTTGAATTAAGAACTGTAATCAAGTTGATTTTTATACGTCCATATGGTCCGTGTGTTGTTCTCCACAGGCTATTACGGGATGAAGGAGAGAGACCACCGTGATGGTCCATGCTCCAACACAAAAAACAAACAATAGGAGGAGTCCACAGACAGCTCCAGTATATTTTCATGTTTTTAACAACTTATATTTTTCCCAATGACTTTATAAAATTAGAACTTTATTACAGTCATGAGGGAATAGAACTGCCAGACTCTGTCAGACTTTTAGCTCCAGTAGATAGTTTACTAGACGAACCACCACCACCACCACCACTACTACTATAATACTCTATCCCTAGCGCTCTCTCGGTCGGATCGTCGAGCCCAACCGGCTTCATTCACTCACTCACTCACTCACTCACTCACTCACTCACTCTCTTGCTTATTTCATTTCATTTAATATGCCAATGGTCTTAGCCGTCTCTCTCTTCTTTTGCTGCTTACTCTATCATGGCGTTCTTACGTCAATTATGCTATCCTTATGTAATAATATTACGGACGAACCTTCTTTCCATTATCATTATTAGTAGTATTATTATCATTCCTCTCGATGATGATGCGATGGGCAACCACATGTACACAACTGACAAACTGCGCTCCCAACTACCATTCAATCGTTACTATGTAGGTAGATGTGTACATTATATAATATACGGGCAAATAGGTATACTACAGACTGGATTAGTTATCACTTGAATGCGTATCGTTTCGACGTAAGAAATTCGCTTTCAGCCTACCCCACACACACATAATAGGCGAGTCAGCTCGATTCATGATTCAACCATCGATAGGAGTATATATATATTTATATACCTTGGTATGTATAGGCCTATTATGTATGTATAAATATTGGTGGTTGATTATTATTCATATAATTTGTATTGTTATGCATACACAGAGAAAATGTTGATTTGCACTGGTGGATTTTACCACCAGAGCAGATAATATTGTAGCGAGAGAGAGATATTGGATGTGAATAAGATGACTTGAGATGAACTCACACAATTAGCTTCGTTTAAAAACATTATTGAATCAGCAGCAAGTAAAAAGGAAAGGGACATGGTGATTTAGTTTGTTCACAAACAAGAGTAACATTTTCATTGTATGCATATGGCTCGTATACGGTGGTGGATGTTCACTGGTGAGCAGTACGAATGTTGAGAGAGACAGAGAGAGAGAGAGAGAGAGAGGATATCATGAGGAGCTGCAATATCCATAGATCTTGTGCCCATCCATGATGTCATCATGAGAGATGTGATCGAGTTATATCTCCAAGTAATCTGCATTCCTTCCTCTGTATGCAGACTGTGGCAGTCGCAACATTCTATGTTGAACCCTGCACAGGAATTCTTTCTTTCCCTTTGCTCTCGCCGACTTTCCGTCTTGCGTTGCTCAAACACACACACACACACAGTCAAACAGACACATAGCATCCTTTACATTTGCGTTTGCTCATGCAACGTGTGTATGTACATATATACGTGAATAGTATCTCATTGGTGGTATCCGACTGTATACATATGTCCACAACACAACTCTTTCTCTATTCCATGTTACGAGAAGAAAGAATGCATCTGCGTGTGTTATTTGTTTGCCTATAGTGACTACCAGTACAAATCTCACTCAACCTTTGTGTAGCAATAGTATTTATATGGATTTCTTTCATTTCATTTTCTACTGTGATGTGAATGTTCTGTTTTGTACATGTACCACTCACTTCAATCTCATACACATGAAATATTCGGATTGCTTTTAGAGTTCGTTCCGACAATTTCTCATTGGTTTGCTAGCGATTGGAGCTCACATGGGTCATGACTAAGGTTATCTCAATCTGGCCCACTCACTGGTTTCCTCCATAATATCAGTAATACTATATTGGTCATTTACTGCTTATAATAACCTATTCATTGGCAAATCAGGTATATATGTATGTATAAATATGTGCATAAAAATGATTTTGTGGCTCTGTCTCAATTTTTGATGACATGTGCTGTGAGTGCAGAGAGAAGAACTGCGCATTTAATAATAATGAACACCACAATCTAGGCTAACTGTTTTTATGTATTCTGCTTCGGCTGCTGCTTTATGTTTCACCAGTATGTACTGTTAACCTACATACTTAAGGACATTTGGGAGAATGTATAGAATAAAATTTGTATGCTTGTATAAAATATAATATGTACGAGTGAGCACGGCCCAACCTCTATTATTGGGGAAAATTGCTAGTTAGAAGTTAGAAGAATAGAATGACAAGTACCACATTATGGAAAATTACATTAATCAAATATGAATGTAGCACACAACTTCACACTGGACAATTTACATTTCCTTTATAGCATATCAAAATTCAGTTTGGTGGTATTGGAAATTATTGGTTCTCTAAAAATTGTTCTTTATACTTGGCTTGCGTTTATACTAAAAAGAAAATACGATTTGCATACATTAAGTTAAAAGGGTATTGATGTAACATTTTTTACATAACATGCTCTTATAGGTTGTCTACAAACAACCACAACTTGTAGCAATACCGCACAAGACGACAGTTAAATTAAAAGAATGACTAGAATAGTTATGGAAACACATTCTAATTGGTGAGGTGTAAAGCCGTGGCCACACCCGCTCCGCACGGAGAGTCTCCGCGCGTGTATTTTCGGTCGCCTACTTTTTCCGCAGAAAAGAATATGTGTTCACACCAAAACAAAGATACGCAACCTTTCTCAGCGTATAGGTTCCGCTTAGCGCATAGTTTCCGCTACGTTTTGGTGTAAACAGGCAAGGCGAAAGTTTCGACGTAACTGTACTAAATGGTGCGAAAAGCTTTTCTTGGCGCCAAACTTGATCTTTACTGTAAAAGTCTTCGTTGGACATTTCGAACGAATATTTTTCAAAATACAAAATAGTTAAAAAATAATGAAGTGGTGATTTGTAAAAAAGACAGAAATTCGAATAGCTTCCTATTTTTGTACTCATGTTTTGTAGTCTATAAGTAGTCACACAGTCACAGAATTCCGCAGCGGAGAGAAAAATAAGTTGAATATTCTTCAACTCATTCTGCGGAGTCAGCTCTCGTATGATTGGGCAGTGTGAACAGGACAAAATTTTCTCTGCAACTCATTATGCGCGCGGAAACTCTCCGCTTCCGCCGGCGTATCTACGCTTTGGTGCGGACACAGCAAGCTGAGGGGATTTCATTATACTTATGCGCTCATCGTTGGTGTGAATGCGGCTTGTGTGTGAGAAAATGCGTCTAAATTACACCAGTTTTTTAGGGGTATTGCGAGATAGTATTGGAAAAAAATTGAAAAGAGCTTTGAAGATTTCGTATCTTTAACAGAGAAATCGTTTGTTGGCATTGCTAGTAGTAGATAATGGGCATCAAAACTAACAAGGTTAAGATTCCATTCACAGATTCGTATATAAGGAGTAGGGAAAATATGATTATGAGCGAATCCGGGCATCTTTGCAGCTAGAGGAGTTGATGTAATAAATAAGTGGGAGAGCAGCACGGTGCTTGTGTAGCTAAGCCGAAAGTGAGAAGCATAAATGCAATGTACACACGAAGAGGAGAGTAGTTTGGAGTAGTAATATATATATGTGTGTGTGTGGAGTGTTAGGCATAGATATGTATGGGGAGAGCGTGTGGAGCAGAGTGCTCTGGCAGCGTGTGATTATTGAGCGTGGCGAGAAGCGAGCAACAGCAAAGAAGACAGAGAGACAGGCTTAGAAAAAGATCCAGTGACAGTGTATTTGAGTATAGGATAGGTAGGGCATCGTAGCGTGTTGAATGCGGAGGCATGAGGCGTTTCTTGCCACACTTGGACCAATAAATCTGCGAGTCTCGAGCGCCAGAGAAGGAACGCTCTGCCACCCTCAACCACACAGAAATCGGGGACTGAGGCTCAACAACCAACATCTTCCACCGCCAACCCAACCCACTCATCAGGGGCAACTGTTCTAACCAGAAATCCAAAACAACTCGTCGCGATCCTGCACAAACGCCTGCTTACAAATTCTCCCTCTACGTGGCTCCGTAGGCGCGTCCAATTCACGCCAACCTAGTCTCACATTCCTCTCTCTCACTCGTTCTCTTCTCACAAAGCATCGTGTCGGCAAACACTGCGAAACTTTTTCTATGCACTTTCGTTATGTATATGTACACCAGTGCTGAAGATCAATGCCAAGTTTTCAAACGATTTTTGCAAATTCCACACCATTCTAACAGTTGTTACAAATCGCCATAGAAACAACGTAACTTTTACCTCTCGTAAACAAATCCAGAGTATAAAAGTTGTTCTTCCTGGACATTAGATCTCAGGAAACACTAGCTCTCAACCCTCCCTCTGGTGATTCACCACTGGTGGTATTAAACTGCAACTCCTACAAGTTGTACTACGGTTAATATTACTTGATTCACCATACTCCGTCATGTGCGCATGCACTTACTAGATGACACATCTTACAAACACAGTAGATGAACTGTGTTTGTAAAACAGTAAAGCTCGTTCAAAAATAGTGGAACCGTTAGGCATGCGCAATTTTTAGGGTTGTGCATTTATATTTTAAATTTGATACGTTATGCTGAGACAATTTTCTGTTTTGCACATGGTCATCCCGATAAAATGAGTTCAATGGAAATTAAGCCCTAGCAATAGAGTTTTTCACTATCACAAAAAATGGCAAATTGTAATCTAAATTGATCTGACAAAGAACCAGGAATACCAAAAGCAACAATTACAGGTACATTTAAAAGTATGCGGATTCAGGAAATGTGGATGTCAATGGGAGTCCGGGTAGAACGTGCACCCTATGTATATGTTAGCAGGCGTTCCACTCCAGACTATAGATTAGTCGAAGTGGAAGTGAGCAGATCTCGTATATTGGATCCATTTCAAATTCGCCTATAACACGTCAAATGTGTACCCTAGTCACCCCTGCAAAATTAAAAGGCAAAAAACTTCAACCGAAAATCTGTCACCGTGAGTGCTGCTGCCCAGAAATTTAAAATTCAGAAATCCTTTTCCAATGTTCACAAAAGGGGGATTGAAACAAGTGTGTCGAAGTGTACGCCAGCTCAAAAGATCCTAGCTGAAGAAGGTTGCAAAAAGCTGTATCGCCAAGTGTCGGAGAAAGTTGTCATGGTGATTTTTGAAACGGAGACAACAGGAAAGAAATATTTTCATTCCTCCAACCCCGCTGAAGTGAATTTCAGCGGAAAACGAAGCCAAAAGCTACATTCCTTGAAAAATTTGCTCGTTTGGCAAGCGATGGACAGTTTAGGGAACATTTCACCATTTGGAAGGGCACCATTAACGCAAATATATATATATAAAATTTAATGATTGCATAAGCGGATGATTCCTTTCATCCGTGAGCATTATGAAAAGAGTGATGCTGTTCTGGCCGGACATTTCGACATTATATTATGGTAAGACGTCACTGCTTAGGAGGAAAGAACACAATGCCTCAAATGTTTCTCAATATCGTCCTATTGAAACATTTTGGGGTCTATGCAAAAGAGAATATTCTAAAATTCTCATGAAGGCAAAAAAAGTCGTAGGTTTCAAACGATTTTGGTGCATACTCAGCCACTGTATAGGAGAAAGTCCCGAAAAACGCTAACGTAGGATGTGAGGACAAAGGTCATGTCAGTAGCAAAACATGGTGTCAGGAAAACTCTAGGAGAGAGTAACTTAACATATAAGAAGTGACTCTTTTTGCATAGCAAATTTCAAACGAATCCAGGCACTGGGAAAAAAGTTCTAGCCGCTAACGTAACAGTTCCACTATTTTTGAATAAGGTAAATATGTATGTAATTTTTTAGCAAGTCCATTATCTAATCGTATCAGATAGGCTTCACTGAATGTCAAGGCACCTGTAGTGCCATTAGTATTGTCTATAAATGGAAAGTATTGGGAAAGTAAAACAAGGTGCTTTTTTGCTTTTACTGTATGTATACACGAAACTGTAGCAGCAGGATTATTAAAAGTAATGTACACAAAAAATAAAATGGTTTGCTTTATGTATAGATATGGCTAGTAGCCGTTTATTTGTGTAGAACGAATCACACATTATAGGTGCTAACTAATCAAAACAAATTGCCACGACCTTGCCAATTAGTGCGACAATAATGGAAAATGTGTGACAAATATGTTACGGGTAATTTGTCTGTTAATTAAGGGAAACGTTTCTCTGCGAGAGAGTGAGACGAATGCCAGGTAGGGCAATGTGCAAACAGGTATGCGCGAATAATTCCGCAGCAGAAGCAGGCAACTTTGGCACACTTTTGGCAAGGATGCACACAGTGAGCAGCGGTGGTGAGTAACTAACGGATGGGAGACTGTAGTCGTAACAATGGGAGCAGAGACGGTTCTGTGTTAAGGCAGGGCGGATTGGTGAACTAACCACACAGTAAACTGTGTAATTGAGGAGTTTGCAATGGGCCCGAATCTGGCGGCCTGCGCACCACACTCTGTCTCTTTCAT
>JABASC010003481.1:0-14077 GCA_019776185.1 Plutomurus gul
AGACAGAGGCGGACTGTTTCGCAGGCATTTCTTTGAATGGTCAATACTGATTCTCGCCTTCGTGTAGCAAGCAGCTCGGTGCAGCTCACAGTGGCTACGGATTAGAAATAAAAATAAAAATTCTATAACAGTAAGAACAACACAATCCGATACGGTTTATACCAGATACTGGAGATTATGTAGTTACATGTGCTATTTACATAAATAGTATAGTGTGTAAGTTTTGAAGAATTTATTGTGCATTCATGTTTTGAACTATTTGGTAAGTCCTAGAGCATAATTATTTGGGTGGATAATTTTAATCGTTGAAGGTTACCTATGGTAAATACGACCGTCGGTCCCACAAATGGATTTTGCTTTTACAGGACAATCACGTACGCAAATGCATCTCGGGAGGCCGTCAATATCCACAAGACATTCTTTGCCTTTGCCACACCACCAGCTCTCGCACGCGGATACTGTGGAGCCTGTGTGAATATAACATATATTACCACAACCACAATATTAGTATGTATTAGTAAACGTAAGTTAATAATGTTCTCTATCTTTTTCACATAAATTCTATTTAGGAAAATATTTGCCGCCAAGTTTAGACAGACTGCCTATAAAGTCCACTCACTTTAGCCAGCATCTATGGGGAAATTTATATGGCTCCCCTTATTCGGCACACATACTGCAATAGATATCAATGCATGCATTTAAGTAGTTAGGTAGTACAGTGGCATTTGCTATTTATTTACTGCTTTCCACATTCACCAGAGAGAGAGAGAGAGAGAGAGAGGGACGGGACTGGCTGTGAGATATGCGCCATAATAGAACGCAGTAAATGGTAAATAATAATAAAATGTTATTGCTTCTGACTTCGTTTAATGTGGCCATAAAGCTATTCCTGTTCAGAGTACAGACTAATACTATAAATTGCGTGCAAATTACTTTTAACTCTCAGTATTTTACAAGAGAATGTTGACAAACGGACAAGTGTGCGACACACTGTGGAAATTACGGTTCATGTTCTTGAATTTCTAGATAGGATTCTACTTACCTGGGGACGAGTGCTCGGATACAGACGAATTTTCAACGAATTTGCTCTCCTCTTTGATTCTATGATGACGTGAATTTCTCTGGAATACACAGGAGAATTTAGAAAATTGAAATTAAAATATAGAATAGAAGTTAACTGGTTTCCCCTCTTACTTATTATGCACACAAGTACCTACTTCAGTAAAAGGGAAAGCAAAAACGTTCTCTACTATTTCTACCAGGTCAATTCCACTCAACACAACTCGACTCTGCTACTGAAGTTGCAAAGCAATTTTCAGGAATGTTTCAGCTATGGTGACTAGTGGACGCGTACTGGGAGTTCTTACGTTATTACATTAGACACACACAGAGAAAGAGAGAGGGAGAAATAGAGAAAGGCCTGATATTGTCATACTTACGGTACATAGTACATAAGTTGGCATGCAGAGGAAAGACAAAGACAATGCCTCTTCGTATGTTTTGTTATTTAAGTGAATTGAGTTACATTTTGGGCGACTACTTGACTTCACTTATCTTATAGTTACTATCTGAAAGTTGTCTCGTCGCCTACGTACGTACGTCTCTCTCACTGTGTCCCAGGACTTGTTTTGTCTTTATATTTGTAAAATAAAACTGTGTCTGCTTATACAAAGTAAGTAGCCTACAGCAGAATCTCTCCATAGATTTTGAATTCACCTCTTTCAGTCTCAACTGTGCGAGAACTTCTCAGCTTTTCCTAACTGAATTCTAGTTGACTCACATTAGTTAGTACACACATTCGTATATGTGTGCTCTGCTCACAACGGTTTAATCCCACAGTCAATAATTCATGTGGGATGTAAACTTTGGGGAAAAGACGTCCGTATATAAAAGCCATTTCAGACTTCATGATGTATTATTCATGGCCTGGTTTCACTGGTGATATTCTAAAGAGCATTTTCTTGCTTGTGAAAATAAAGAAAGTAACAGATCAAAGTCACGAGACGAGAAGACGAGACACATTCTCCAGCCAAACCAATGAGAACAATAGAAGTAACGCTTTTACATGATTTCTTTACTCTTCCTAAACAATCGTCCACAAATGTATGCGTCTGTGAGCGCGTCACCATGTCGTCTCGCCATCAACCAATGCAAAATCAAATTAGGCCAATACTAAAATTATGTATTCTAAATAGTAGCAAATAACAATAAAAATGACAAATGCCTTTGTGTCACTGTATTTTATGTACTACTACAGTTACAATAAATGTGATTGCGACATTACGTAATGTGTTTGCTTATTTACTAGAAATATGTTCGAATGTTATATAAACTTGTACATATACATAAATATTATATATATAGAACTCAACTTTAANGCAATCGACTTTGAACACAATGGAAGGCATGAGAAAACAAAGGAAACTCATCGATGAGATATGGTTCTCAATATTTCCCTTGTCAAAGTTCAGTTCACCCAGAATTTCCTTCCTCATGTAAAGTTTGCCAGTCGCTGAAGAAAACTATGACCCAGACAATACACTCGACAGTACAGTGTGTCGTAGACACAATGAAACACAATTCCTGTGTCACTGCTCTCCCCTTTTGCAATCAACTTTTCATAATAGAAACACAGTTGGTAGTTTGATGGTTGTGTGTATGTGTGAGTACACTGTAGGTAAAATGATATTGTACCCCGTTGCCATTTACATAGACCGCAAGACGCAGAGAGATGAGACGAGACGCTTCATCTCATCTGCAGAGAAAATTACGAATACTTGACTAGAGCTATTATCTTTGTGATGAAAGGGAAAATTGAAAAGAAACATCTTGCCTGATATGTTTCCTTGCTTGTATATCGTATATTTTGTGTATGACCAAGGAAGGCCAACTGCTTAATATTTATAACATCTGTTTTTGTGAAACGAGATGACAACGGCAGGATAATAATAAAACTGGTCCACGTTTTGCTTTTACATTATTTTACCAAGCTCCAAAATCAGGCTACATATTTTCCTTTTGATCCTGCTGAAGTGTATTCTATGCAGACAAAGACAGTCTCGAGGTATGTGTACACACTGGAGGAGAACAAAGAACAAAGAAAACTGATAGCGAGTTAGACGAAGAACTAAAATCAAAACATTCAAAGATAGCAGACTTGAGGTTATTATAGCGGCAATGGGCTAATATTTACTATGATGATGAAATGAATAGGAGAGATGTTCAATGTTATAATCTTCTCATCGTATTATGTTTATGTAGTTAGAGTGAGCTTAATGCGTACTGCATAAGATACTTGAGAGAAATGGTTGCCAATTTTTAAACGGGTGAATTTGAACCAAACGAACCAATTCTTAGTATTTCATCAGTTATCAAAAGGTTCGAGTTCAGTTCAAGATGTTCACTTCAGTTCACCAAGTCCAAGTCGACTACAATTTACAAGGAAACTGGAAAGAAACTGGAAAGGAAGCACCAAACGAATGTTGGCTCAATGCTTTAGACGAGTAAGAATATAAGCCATAAAATCTCTTATTACTATCTCATGGTTTTGCATATCAAGAAGCTTTTTGGCTAGAGTTTCTTTGAGTTTTTATTACCCGGTGCAGAGAGCCCAATGGAGAAATCAATATCTTTTATTTCCCCATTCTGATTATCTGTACAATTTAGTGTAATGCTCGACGACCCTTGTGCTTTACGAACCGAAACGTATCGTATCGTTGATGGTCGTACACGACGACGACAAGACACGCCGACAGAAAGCAGCAAACCGTGCAGTCACACAACGAAGACCTCACCACCAGCTAGCAGCATTTAGAACAAGAAGAAAAGACGAACAAGTAGAGAGAAGAAATGGAAGTTCAACAATTTCTTCTGTTCAAGCAAAGAAAATAGGAAGGGAGAACTCTGCTTGCGGTGTTGGAAATTCTCCAAGAGGATTTGGAAAATTGTAGGTTAAAAAATTGAAGGCCAAATAGTGCGGAGAGGCAATGTATGCTCCTATAAGCTATGTTATGGCTATGACAAACTGCTTCGGGGGGTAAGTAGTAGTAGTGAGGGAAGAATCAACAGAGAAACTTTCCAAGAAACACTGCACGATGAAGTGAACAGCAGAGAATGCATAGTACAGCATAGTCTGTACGTGTACAAAGTGTGTAATGTGATCTGACTGAGCTTACGTGTCTGTCCTCTAAGAGTTGAATATTGAACGTGACTACGTGACCCTGACTTGAGGAAGTTGAATGTTGAAATTTTAATTTGATGTGATAACTTTTGAAAGAATAAGAATCAACCGAAGGGGAAAATCGAGCAACTCGCACCGTTCTCATGCCCTAATGCTTGTGTCGTACATACAGATAGTTTTCACTTAGGACGTCAAGTAGGCAGTGACATTGTAAGTTCTTTTCTTTGTTAAGTCCTTTGCATGGTAAATGGTAGCAGCGCATCATCATGGCTTGCCCTCACCAAGTCATTTCCTTGTGTAATTCATTACGCTTCATTTCCCTATCGTAATGTCCTAAAACTAAAGGGAACTAACTTAGCAGAAAGTATTTTACTTGCAGATAGTCGTTATTATAGTGGGCGGCAGCAGCACCATAGAAAGAAAGAGTTTACTCGCATTAACTCTTTAAAGCGTTAGAGGAGAACTAAAGTTAAATAGGACACGAGAGAGGAACACTCAGTCACTCGTTATAAAATGAAAGTAATGCGATGAAAAAGAGAAAAGGATGAGAGAAATTTACCTTGGCGCCGTTGGAGAACACCGTGGTCGTTGTTACTCCGAGGAGCACGGTGAGCCACAGTAAAAGCTTCATTATTTTTACTGTGCTCGCGTAAAAAGTCCAGTTGAACCCTAAAAAAGAGGGGGAAAAGAGCGATAAATTTGCAAAGTAACGTGAGCAGATTAACGTATTAGATATTAGTAATAAACGAGAAAAGTACAGAGAGAAATGAAGTCAAGTCGATCCTCCACCAACAACCAGCACAGTCAAACGAGTGAATAAGTAACGCACTAGTACATAGTCACTATATAGCATATACTTTTAGTGTGTGGCTGGTAGAATAGCGCAAAGAGAGAAGAGAGAGATTCGCTTATTGCATTTTAGCCATAGAATTTTATGTGTGTAAATGCATGTGTAGTAGCATTAAGTATTCTATTTAATTTTACTCCCCTTTGACTTTGCCCACTGCCACTGTGTGTAGAAATAAGCAATTGGATGTAGTTTTCCGTTTGTCAAATAGACCGTGAAATTCTCTTTTAGTGAACGTAACGGAAATGCTTTGGTCGTTGAGTTTGCATAGAGGCGGCATAGAGGCGGATGGATGGGTGAGTGGTGGTGATGGTGAAAGCAATTTTTGCTACGGCTAATCCAATACCCAACGTACACATGAGAAAGTGCTTGCTGGGCTCTCTCTGTGTTGTATCTCTCTCACCCGTAAAACCGTGCTGCTCCAGTCATCCAGTCATTTGATGCAGCTGTAGTGTTAAAAGAGACAAGACAGTAGGACACAAGAGAAAGAGAGGAAAATATTTCGTTTAAAGTCTTGTTTTCCCTTTTTAGCAAGCACCTACTGTGTTCGTTTCGTTTAGTTTTGCTCACTCGTTCGTTGTGTTTGCTTTCGTTTCCCATCCCAACTGTACACAACTGGTTTTTTTTGCTGGGGATAAATGGCGTGAAACTATACAGCTCGGACTGGATGGACTAAACTTCGTTACCTGGTTTTTCTGGGGATTCCCGTTTTTAGAGATGGCTGGAGAAAAAGTGTGTGTGTGTGTGTGACCCCTCTATATGTACTTACTGCTGTCTAAGAGCTTACCTACCCACATAACTTTTTATCATAGAAACAAACTCCATTCGTAGACACCATCAAATCAAGGAATCTTGTTACCAACTCTAATCAGAGCCAGAAAAACTTTAGCCATAGCACCGTCGTGATATTACTTAGTTGCATGGAAACACGCCAAAGATTCCAAGACAAGACCCGGACTGGGTCGTCCAACAACTAAGAAAGTTCCTGTGCTTTCAGCTCTCTCTCTCTCTCACTCTCTTCCCTCCTCGGTCTCGTCTCTTTTACTGCATTTGTGTACGGCACAGTGTGTTATGCATGCACTCACACACTTTGGTCCGTATTTGTGTACCGTGTATACATATACATATAGCTGATCCGCACACTTTGGCGGAGAAGTCGACTTTGGGAGGGAGCGCGAGAGAAAGTGAGTGGGAGCGAAAAGGAAACGGAAACAAGAAACAACACACGCATCTAGTTGTAATGCTCACTCACAGAAGAGCACATAATGCAAGTCAGGAAGGCAGCAGTAAAGATGCTCTAGATGTAAAGTATGCGGTGAAAGAAGGCTTTCTCTTAGCTTTTACTATCCTAAATTAGCCGAAAGGAAATGAAAAACTTTTCATGGGAATTGAAAGAATTTCTGTGCGCCAATTCAAGGATTTAAATGGAGCAAATAGCGACCACATTCGAAGGTAACTGCACGATAGAATGAACAACAAATAAAACCGAACATATGTTTTCCCTCCTTTCTACAAGATGAGACATGCAACTTCCTGTAGTGCAGAAAACTTTTTCTTACCTTACTGTAAAAGTGTAGAACGCTGTCTCGTACTTTTGTCAAGTATTCTTTTTTTGACTTTAACTCCAAAATGAATAGTTTAAAATTCTTGCCTTTCTCTCACACGAGAGAATGCTTCTCTTCTCGCTCACTTTACACTTGCAGCGCAGATAAGTTTCTCACTTAAAGAACCAAGTTAACTTTCGATTATTCCTTTTTATGATTCGATTCAGTCAGAGGAGGCTGTGGATTTTTACCAGTTGTCGTGCCGTACAATGGAACTTGTAGAAGAACTGCTGCTACATTACATGCAGTACAGAGTGGCAAAACTTTTATCCCACAAAAACAGTCTCAATAATGGCTGGATAGTGGCCGTAAATGGTATTGGTGTCTATGGGAAAAGTAGTGGTAATGGTAATGCATGTTGATGATGACTCTGTTCTTTCCTTTCGATCTCTTCCCAATCCAATCCAATGACGTGAGACTTTTTATTTCACGGCTCTCTGTTCATTTTCATTTGTAAGTGTTGGACGATGACGTTGACAGAATTGTGCCCTATTAGAAGCAATGCAGTCAGCATGCAACACCAGCAATAGTAGTTATTTAGTAGTAACTCACTTTGCTCGCTGACCTTAACTGTGGTGGTGTATGGGGCGATCGACCACGTATTAGTGCTTCTCCAGCAGTGAATAGCGTGAGACTCGGAACCTTCACCGTTGTCCGACGAGACTGGTGCAAATATTGCGGGTTCCCTTTCGTGTGTGTTTGTACTGACAGCAGGAGCAACAGCAGAGTCGCGTCGTGTGCAGAAGCAAGGCCAAAAGATGAACCGGTTCCAAAGTGAGGAAACGGACTGAAGTCAATTTGGATCGTTCCTTTCCTTTTGCCGTTCGCTATTCTACTCACTGTACATTCATTCTCTCCCATGTAGAATCCGTGGCACGGTATTATTCACGCATGTCCCCCTATACCATATAAATACGTACGTACATCCCAATACTTATTTAACAGCACAATGCTACGCCAATAACAGCCGCCTACCTGCCTACTTACCTCAAAGTACAGTTTAAACAAGGACAAATGGAATAAGCATTCACCTAGTGAAAGCACAACGAAACACACTACAGCACAGAACACCAGCAGAAAGTCTACTAAATTCTTCATTCGTGTATAAATAATTGCCAGTGTTTGAACGTACTACATATTTAGTAGGAACTGTAGCACTACCGGTTGATGGTATCACAAACCAATATTGCTGTTATAGTATGTACATGGATTGGTAGCATTTTAGACTGTATATCTATATATCATATACTATAGAATGTCTTAATTGCATGGAGAACATTGATGGTGGGAATCAATCGACCTTTGCTCTGTAATCACATTTTCCTACTACTATCTAAAACGACCGTACTCCGTCATGGGCCATGGGTCCGAAAGAATTTTGTGACGTGTAGCATTGCTTTTACATTTGCAGGTAGGTACGGTGGTTTCCTTTCCTTTTGGTTTGTTATGCCGTGGGAGTAGTATGCCCTCATACATCCTCAGCTATGTATCCCTGCTTTCATATCACTTATGTATGTGATTATGTTCTACTAAATTATTCAGCAACGTATGCTGATATTGCTAATGCCGGTTAAGATTAAAACAAGAACAACTGCATAAATCCAGAAAGAGGAAGCATACAAACCGCACCAAAGAGAGAGAGAGACAAGCTGTGTATTATTTACCGACACATACGGTTACATATTTATACGTTCGGTATCTAAATGTCAGAACAGCGAAACTCACAACTGTGCATTTGTACTTATGTACTACTCACGAACAACAGTCAGACAGAAGTGGTTGTAGTTGATTCGGTTTTTCTTGGGTGCTGTTTGAAGTTTGTAGCATTATTCGATGGTATGCATCACGAAACGAAGTAAATGTAGTGTTAGTATATACTATAAGGCAGAATAATGTGTCCGAGAACTGGTGCAAGTTCATACATACTGTGTAATATTGCGTATAGCTTACAACAGTGGAATGGAATAATACCTGTAATACCTGGCTACGTTCTCACGGTGAATTGAGCGGGTTTACCTTCAAATTGAGCCAAAGTGTTATAGCGGTGCTATGGAGCTTCACAAGTAGTGAGAGTTGAAGGTGTAGTTCCACTTTCTCGTTTGCAGCCAAAGTAAACTACATTGAACTATTCTGTTCTGGGCTTTGCTACAGTTTAGTGAGACGATGTGTCAAAACTGTCAAAGAGATTACATCTTTACGTAACTGTACCATTAGTGAAAATGTTTTATTGATTCGATTCGCTCCTCTCTTGGTAAGCCTTGTAGTTCTCTTTGTAGTGGCTGTGGAGTGGTAGAAATGTTGTAGGTGTGTTACTACATAGTAGTATTGGTAAGAGAGAGAGAGAGAGAATAAGCATCAGAACACTTTGGTGCAAACCTTCATAAGGTACAGCTGGTTTGCGTAGGGCCAAGTAGAGAAAAGAGGAGCTTTCCTTTATCCAAACAAAGGCAAGTATTTATGCGGTGATTGGCGGTGCGGTAGAATCATTGTGAGAGAGATTGGGGAGAGAAGTCAAGTAGTGTCAATGCAGTATCATTATGCCAAATAAATGTCCCTTTCTCATTTAGCTGATTTGACTTGTGACAGAAACATCACATTTATTAGTAGCTTGGATGAGAAATGCGACACGGACGACGAGGCCAATTGTCAGATTACACACCGTATTGTGTGCGGTGGACGGAGACTTTCTCATTTATTCGCTTCGCATACAAGCTATGCATAATCTAATGGGGGAATGTAATACTAGTGTATCTAGGATTCTGTGTCAGGAAAACATAAAAAATGCAATGCAATTTTGGATTCAAGAATCCAATCTATGATTCAGACCGCTTTTCTCTTGATCAAAGGAAAGGCCATTTGAAAATTTTATATGTCACGAAGGAAGATGAAGGTAAACAAGAAAATGAAGTCATTTCGTATTCCTGAAAGGGTATTACCAGAATACAATGACGGAGATACGATTAGATAAGCATCTGTATAGCATTGCTCTTGTTGTAAAGGGAGAATGATTTTCTATCTGACCTTCCGAGGGAATCCTAATGCGGGAAAGTGCAGCGCGAAATTGTTGAGAAAGTTACATAGTAGACAAAATGTAAGCATGCAGGCCGAGGTGTACATATTGATCACGGGAAGTATCCCTCTAAGGATGGAAATCTCCAAGATAGTCACGTAATATCTCAAAATTTTATTCAGACGAGAAGCCGTGTCACTTCTACTAAGATTATCCGTAAAGAAGACAATGATTTATTCAGGCTCTGGGAAAACTTAATTTTATTTAGACAAAGAAGTTTTGTTGTAGCTTTTATATGGTGGACGGTTGAATGACGTAAACCCACATGATACAGTCTGTCGTTGTGTAATTGAATACACTATGTGTCGCACATTCCATCTTTTTCAACGTATTTGTCATATTCAATCATAAGCTCTGCAAAGGAATTTCAAAAAAATTAAGTTTCCTTTACATTAATAATTAGTTAACGTGTGTGGTCAAATATAAATATGTCGGTATAAGGAAAATTACCTTTGTTACACCTGCTCATACAGAAAATTTGACAACGTGTTACTGTCCAGCCATTTCTCATGCAGATGATGGGCTGTATCTTGCAGTCTATGTCAAATTTCAATACTTTCGAGGTTTCAGGATTATTGATATCTTCAAAATAGTCACCAAACCAGGTTAAAATTTTGGAGCATTTTTTCCAGTTGGCAGCACCGCACGTTCCGCCCCAACCCGCCCGCACACGTTTATCCTCCTCTGTGAACGGTCTTCTCATGGGCTTTCTCTTAGGCTTAGCGGTTGTGGTTAGGGCTACACCACTAAATACTTCGGTGCTATTATTACTACTACTATCCGTGTCTGTTTGTAAGGTCGATGAGTTGCTTATATGGAGCAAATTGCTTGAATTAAAGTTTACACTTGAGTTTTCACTTTGACTTTGAAGAATCGTTTCGAAAGAAGAATTTGTAGGAAAAACAAGGTCTTGCTCCTTTGTATTGTTTGACTGCTCTGGAGCTATAATAGTGTAATTACGAGTAGAGTCAGGATCAGCAGTCGCTTTTGGCTCTGTGAGGAGGGACGAGGAAAATGGGATTATGTGAATCACAGTCAAACACAGAGATGGGTAAAGTAGCCACTTGGAGAATTCCAAATGTCTTTCGTGCAAAGACATCATCAGACTAGCTAATAGAATTCACTTGATGTTTTGTAATTGTGTTTATTCTAGTGCTTATTGAATTACTGAAACTGCACGCAGTTCATTACAAATGTAACTTTTTGTAATTGTAACTTTTGTAACACATAGTTAACACTAAGCACTTGGTGAGTAACGAGCCGGCAAGAACTAAACGAAAACTGAAAGAAGGATTAAATCCGCATGAAGCAAAATGAAATGATTTATAGTTCGCCACTTTCGACAATTGCATTTACTTCGATTTATTACTAGTTTCCGGTCATGAATTCTACACACTATAGAAATAAAACATTTATACCATCAAATGCACTCAAATAATAACGAGTTTTCTATTGGCATTGGTGGTAATACATTAGAACGTTGTAGAACTTTTCTATAGTATACTGTAGTTCCCTAACTAATTGTAAGGTCGGAATTGGAGAGCTGTTCATATTTGTACAAATTGAGTGGTTTCGGCAGCTTCATCCACCAACAACAACTGGAAGGAGAATACATAATAGTAATCCGTATAATCAAATCAGGGTCTTATACTTATACTTTAGCAACATTAATTCCTTATAACAAACTACGACATTTTTTGATACAACAAAGGTGGAATTTATCGGAGCTTTCATAAAATATTTTATAGTACTACGAGTATGTACTCTACTACTACTACTACCACTACGGGCATTCCTTAATTTGGACGAATATGGTGCACAGTAATCAATAAGCTAACAAATCTATTTTCCCTGCTGATAAAATCTAAGTAAATTCAGGTACGGTTACGGGGGGAAACGTGGAACCCATTCAATCTGATAATTGATGCCGTGTAAGAGTATATCTGCAGGTATGATAATATTAGTTCAGTACGCACACATTTCTACTAGGGCTGCGCCTAAGCTTCTTAAATAAGCCACGCAAGCTTAAACAAATAAAGCCAATTTGGACCTACCCCGTTCTGGGTGACCTCGGTCAACATTTCAAAAAATATATTATATATGCTATTTTGCAAGAATTTTGAACTGTTGCATTAAGGATTCGTTATTTCTAAAGTTTAAAATTCTCTTCTGTAATAAAGGTGCAATGTACAAGACATCCCCCAATCCACGCTGTTGATCGATGTAACATTTATGGTCTATCCTTTATTTTGACCGTGTATGCAGTTTTATGAATGGATACCCCCATACTAAACTCTTGTTTCGAGATTACACAGCGATTGTTTGTTTCGTCAAAATATTAAGTATATAAACATCCAATTTCGATAGATTATTTAATCAATCACTAAGTAAGTTTAAGGAATATATTTTAAAATTAAATAAAAGGAATTTAGAATTAGTTATTAGTTAATTTATTGAAATCAGATGCAGATAATGGAGTTCTGTAAATTATCTAAGTAAAAACGACTTTTGAAAGAAAAATTTGGAACTCGATTAAGTTTCATAAAAAGGGTATTTGGTCGCAGTAATTTTTTTTAGAGTAGTTGTGGATTCAGATCCTTATTTTTATCAAATTATTTTTTATTCTCCCGAAAAAACAGCTACTACGTTTTCCAATCTACCAGATGTACAAATCTGGTATATATTTTCATTGAAAAAAAATTTCAGAGGAGTGCCAAATGAACACACTCAGATGAAAAACAAAACGTCTCATGTTGTGCTTATAATCTACAATGCACGTTTTTTGTGCTTGCTAAATAAGGAGATGGCAATCTTTTAAGAAAACGCAAATTATGCTGGGTTTATAGAGACCAATCAGAAAACAACTTATGCAATTGAGCGTGCAAGAAGTGGGGTGGGCTTTGACGATAAAATTAATTAGAAATGACGAATGTGCAAAAAATTGGAGTGCTCGCCTTTGATGTTACATATTTTGCAATTTTTTTCAAGACTAAATGTGTAGTTGTTATCTTTTTTATTATTATTACTCAATGCAATATGCATACAAAAATACCCCAAGAGGAAAAATTCCGTAGTAGCTTTAATGAAACAAGTCAATGATAATTGACTTGTTTAAAATTGACTTGAATAATGATAAACAAGTCTATTTTAATGAAAGGGTGACACTGATTCTATTTTCACGAAATCATTTTGATTAGATTTTAAAAATGCGGATGCATTTTTATTCCTTTTGATCAGAAATAAGGATCATGAATCATAATGTTGATATAATTTTAAAGATCATTCGTCCTTATCCTTTACTAGAAACAATGTAGCGGGTTTCACCTCACACATTTGTGGTAATGCCTACTTCAATAAGGGGATTTCCAATTCTACCGCTGTAAACTAACAATACGTTAAACCACATTTCATGAGGTCACAAACTAATTAACTTGATTATAGCTCAATATTATTCAAACATGCACGTTTACCCATATTAATTATTCACATTGATCAGTCTACTTGTAATTGTAAGTTATACATTTATAATATCAGATAGCCATGCTATTGGGCACACCCTCATATATTAGTTCGGCACTTTGTCAAAACTAATTGAAATGGAAGAGGCGTTTCTCAAAGTAGCATCAGTAGCGTACAGTATATGCATTATGATAGTTGTTAGTTGTTTAGTAGTGCCCACAATATAAACAATCACAATTTAGACACAGTCCATAAAGATTGTGTAGTTCTAACGGGATAATTAACCCACAACTTCTAATAATGAAGAAATGAATACAAGAATTCAGCGTAACAAGTAATAATATTGTCAATACACAGGAGTTGGTTAAGGAAGCATAAACAAGGTTTAAGCATTGGTTCCCGTCGGACTATTGACTTAAAGTGTGATCATTTTCGGTGGAATCGCTCTCATCGGTTTCAAATGCTTGCTGTGAAGAAACTGGAACGTACGATGAATTAGGAGGTGGCATCAATGAAGGACTTGACGGCCGCTGCTGCATTTCACTTGTATCAGTGTCAGTAAAATTACTCCTTCCTTTGGCGTGACGCCTCTCAGAATTTTCACCCATCCTGGGGTAGCCATTAGAGTTGGTCTCAGAATGGTCCTTGGGTAATTTTGTACAGCAAATAAACACACTTGTGTAGGTGTAATTCAGCATTGACCTGCGATTTTCTGTATACTTTGTAGGGAGAGTCATATTTCTCTGTAAGATTTTATAATTACAAAAACATTATTTTAATGCAATTCAGCAATACGGGCTAATCAATTTGATTTTAAATTCAAATTGGAACCTTGACTGTTCAACAAAATTTAAATCTCGAGACTCATACTTAAATTGCACAATAAATATTTTTTTAAAAACAAGCTAGGTACCTAT
>JABASC010003482.1:0-14077 GCA_019776185.1 Plutomurus gul
AAGCAGGGCTAAATCATCAATCTGAACCATGAACAGCTCATCAATTCACCAATTTAGTTATGATATAAATACACTAACTTACAAAATTCGCCCAATTAAGTATATAACCTCTGAAGCAGTGTTAAAATGCCCGATTCCATAATCGTTTCCTGGGGGAGGGGCTTCAATTGGTAATTTTATATATTGAATACATGGCGTCCTCAAGGTTTCGTTTATGCGTCAATTAAGGTTCTAGTGTAAATTTGGGGCTCCTTGGCAAGGGAGGGGGCTTGAGAAGCAGAGAACATGGATTCCGATTATAATCATGTATGTTTGAATTAATTTGGTAGACAAAGGCGATAGGATTCCCGTGTGATTCGGATGCAGGATACATTTTTACGAGTAAACCAGGTCACACTCGCATTGTGCCCATGAAAGAAATACGTAAAATTGAAACGGCCAAAAACGGTCAAGCACAATACGTTGAAATTGGGTTTGACAAAGATTTCACCATATCACCACCACCACCAGATGTGGTGAAGGATTTCTCATTAGATGTTCCTCCTTGTGAATCAAGCACACTACCAGGAAACTATTCTCCTGTATCCTATGTATCTTCACCTGAGCGTTGGGAGAATTCCGACCACGACGAATTCCTGACTATTGCAGAACCAGAAATGGACAGTCCGTCCGGTCCGCCCTCAAAGAGATTGTGTCCCTACAATCCTTCCTTTGCATATGGACCGTCATCCTTATTCAAAGTGATGTCGAACAATATAAATGGAGAAAATTTAATCGGTACAAGTCCTGATGAGGATGATATTAGTGCATCTACAACCGACTATTCATCGTTAATATCATTTCCTGCCGAGATTTTAAATGGTCTTAGCTCCAATAATGAGAATGGACATTGTTCGGCCGAAGCCAACACGGCCACACTTGGTAGTGATGTTATACAATTTCGTATTTAATCTTCAGGGGCCGTTCATAAAGGACGTCCGAGTTGGGGGTATCATAAAATTGGACAAAGGGAGGGGGTTGTTTGATTTTGACGGCCGTCCAAAGTCAATCATACTTATTTAAGACAATTGGGGCATTGCGAAAATAGAAAATGTGAAGTTGGCTACAGCTGCTGGAACTAAATACAACGTATGACAAACCCCTCCTAATCGTCATAGGATATACTATATACTATACCGCAGGGTGGTGGTACATAGGACAATAGTAATTGTCCTATGATTTTTTTTGTAAGGGGATGTCGCACACGTTGCAGTTCGAGCGACTGTAGTTGGTTTAAATGTTAGAATTTACTGGTTCCAGCGCAGAGTATTTTATTCCAGTTTGACAAGCGTCAGCCATTTGAAACATCCACAACTTAAAGTTAAATGGATACTACAAACTACTACACCAGCTAATTATTTACCCAAGACGTTTTCTACAGCCACTTTTCTGATTCAATATTTTTGTCATAATTATAATTGTAACGCACGGTCAATGTAAAGCGGTGGTGGCAGCCGTTTGAAACCTAACGTAATATATTACGGTGCTGTGAAATAATTATTTTTGTACACAGTATAAATTTTTTAATTTTGGACGTCCGACGGGGGGAGGGGGTCAGAGTCTTTTAGTGCAAAATCGATCAAAGGGGGTCCAAAAAGCGTGATTATTTATGGACGTCCTCTAAGAATGACCCCGCATGTGAAAAATACATTTGCATGCAAATAAATCGTTATCGTTCGGGTAATTAAGGTCATAGTTTTCCTACATGTGTATACATCATAGATATCGCTACCTAATATAAGTATTAAGTATACATCTAAAATTGTTATATAGTACATTAATTTATTATAATAATGGTAGAGTTTATAGATGAAACGGAAGTTAGCGACGACGATGCTGAAGATACATTATTCATATGCTGTAATAATGAGGACAAAAGCTCGACGGAAACTGCAAATGAGCCTTTGAGAGAATCATCTGAAAGTTTGGTAAATGTTTTTTTGTTTTTTTTTTTTTCGATTCTACTGGACCAATTTCAATTTGAATGAAATATTTCCATCCTACTTGACCGTGCGAATCGTTCAAGACAATAAAAACTGAAATCCGTTAGCAATTGCGATTTTTCATGTCAAAATGCAATATATTTCGACATTGATGCTATCTCATGTTCAAAACTTGAAAAAATATTATAAAATTTTAACTATCCACTCCTGGGTAGGCATTCAATTAGACTTTATCCATTTGCTTAGCAAAAATTTTTGCCTAAAGTTGCATGACAACCCAATAGCAACCATGTTAAAGTTACGCAAAAATATTTGCTAAGCAAATTACCCAAAGTCTAATTGAATGCCTAGCCTGGCGTGTATGTATATATTTACAGTCGACTGAGATCACAAAAAGCGAAATAAGTTTACAACATTTAATTTTAGATTATTTTATTGTTCATTTTACGATAAAAATGAATGGTAGTATGGTTGGATGCTGTAAAATGGGATTTTTATATAGATATTGAATTCGAAGTATTTTCGGAATTGCGTAAATATTTCAATAAACATTTTGTTGCAGTCATAAAAAAATCCTCGAAAATGACTTTTTTCATAGATTTATTACCGTAAACCTGGGATTTTGTCGTCAGATTTTAGAAATTACATTCTTAATAAGAAAACCATGGGATTTTCAGCGCAGCCTTATAAACTGTATTGTGTTATTGTGTACCATGTGTACTAGGAACCTAGTTCATAATATAATGAAACCAAATCTTTGACACCCTGTACTTATGTAAAAGATTTATTATGAAAACGAATATGTAATGTGTAAATACCCATAAATTTTTAGGAAGACATGCCGGAGCATTTGGAAACACCTGAAATTGTATCAATTCAAGAAAACAATAAAAATAAAATGACGGAATCGGTGGAAATGGAATCACAATCAGTACCATGCAAGAGGCAACATAAGCAATTGCCTGCAGGTTCAGGTATACGTACGAGACTCGTACTACTATGCAGCACACATTGGCGTTTTGTTTGACCATCACTCCCGCTCCTCACTTGTTTGAGGTCACTCCTACTTCTAAATTTTTTGTCGAGGTCGCCTTCGCTCTCCATCTTTTGTTGAGCCCCCCTCCCCCCATTTTTTATCGCTATTACTGTGCCCCGTGCCAGACCATTTGAAATGATAATACCAGTATAGGCGAAAATATATATACAAGTTGTGTCGCTTCTCACCAGCAACCCAAAAAGAACTGATACGAAGAACAATAGTGGCGGTCTTCAACTTCACATTGTCAATATGATACTTGAGGCTTGAAGCATTGGGTGTGCACAGGACTGCATTTCATAGTTTCTCCATTGCAGTTCAAAATTTTGAATTAACACAGGAAAGAATGGGGAGGAGGAGCTTCGGCAGAGCTAGTGTGATATGTAAGGATAGGTCATTGGCTTCTTAGCTCCTCCACCTGCCACCTGGACCTGGCTCTGGCTACACCACTTACAAAATGATGATAAAAAATATATGAACTATTTAGGTGTTGCAATGCACTAACCGTCATTCATTTTCATGAATCGATCGTTTCGGTTGTGTCGAACTTGTGTCGAAAGGGCAAAATAATAACGCATAGTATTTTTAAGTGTTCTGATAAAATATATTCCTTACGAATTATAATCCTTGATTTTGCAGATTCTTTTGACGAATTGCTTTTACGCGTGGATATGAAACAACGTTTCTCTTATCAATGCACCAGTGTAGAATGGGGCAACGTAAATATAACCGTTGGTAATATTGAATTTGAGTTGCTGAAACTGGTTGATAAATCAAATGATCAACCATTGCTGCAGTCAAACAATCCTAGGGATTATTTAAATTGTTCTGGTAAGTATTTTATGATATTTATTTCAGATACAATTTCAACAAAGTTGCCCTTCAATAAAGCCGTGTGTGTGTAATATAACGCTACACGGTACTTTTATTTATTTTATTAGGAAGTGAATTGCAGATAGGCATTCAAGGAAACAACGATTTCCTTGAAATGATGTTATTTGCTCTGGTTTTCTTTACGGACAAGTTTGATGTTGCACTTCTGAATTCTGATGATAATCTAAGAAGTGCTAAACTCAAAAGTAGGCGTTCTGGTCTTGCTACATTTGATGATACCTTACAACGATTTCTTTGTGATGAGGTTGTACTAAGAGCAAGAAAAGACCAAATAGTGAATCATTCATTAATGAATGTTTTGTGGATGGGATTGACAAAGATTAATTCGACACTTTTCAGAGAAATCGGTATGCACGTACATTGCTAATTGCTAGGAACAATGACATATATTCACATATAAGACGGCAAAAAGCGTGCATGTAGAAGATATTTTTAAAGCATTCCTTTTTTTAATTTGTAGATAGCTGTGCGCAAGAAAAGGCCATTTTAGACACCTTATTCGACAGAACCCTCCAGTTGAATAACTTCATTCATTACAGTGACAGTCACAAAAAATCTACGTATGCCTTAGAAATGAGAATGACAACAAACGAAAAGACACGGTTTGTATCCGTGCAACAAATTTTGGAAAGAACATTTCATATGAACAATACAAAATTGAAGGACATTCCATTTCCAGTGTTGATTTTGAAAATGCCCAGACAGTCAAATCTTTCGAACCACTATATTGCAATCGTGCCAAATGAAGAGTTGGATATGACTGACATCATTCATCAAGGTTTGCAAAATTTCATAATCTATAAATTAGGCCGAATACTGTGTTCTAAAATATGGAAACTATATATTATTAGTACCTAGACCCTGCATTTTATGTGGTGCTTTGGCTACCCAAGAATGTCTGGATTGTTTTGATAATGGACTGAGCCCGGATATTGGAATGAAAGGCACGGCTTACTGCGATTCTTGTTGCATTACGTCACATAGTGCTCAAACAAGACTACATCATCTACCAAGCATAACACACCTGCATTCAAACCTTACGGACCCGATTAATGTGTGTACCGCAAGAGATATATACGGACAGCCATACAGGGTGAAAATGAAACTAATTGCAATTATATGCCTCCGATATGGCGATTACACAGTATACGTGAAGACCGGGTCTGAAGATACCGACCGCTGGTTGCACTGCCAATCAAGATCGTTACATTCTGGCGTGCCGCAGGTGCCAACTGCAAAATATTTACTATACTTACGGTTATTGCTTATTGACTTTCACTACTAAACTTAAGTACATGTAATAATTATTTCAGATTACAGAATTGTCCAAAGAATTTGGTGATCTGCTGTCTCTATATGACAAAGATCAAAGTTTGAATGTGTTGAGAGAAGGTTTCTACGGAATACAGGTAGAACAATTAATGGAAATGCTGAACACTGTTCATTATTGTGTTTACAGTGACACCAAAGATACATAATTTGAATCCTGGTTAAAAATAATGGCAAGATGATTGAGTTTATGAGACCGAACATACAACGATACTGTATTGTAGCCATGTTGCAATGTAAATATACTGTTCATTTCAGCTAATTTTCTCTATAATAGTATATTATTTCAGTGACTCTCAAAAAAGGAATACGATTATTCACTAACGTAAACGTGGGAAATGTAAAGATGTTTGACTTTGAATGAATAAATATTCCTTTTTCGTATTCACTTAATACACAAATTTCAAAAATCAGATCGAAACATCACATGTATTTCACAATAAAGCTTAAGAATGTAAATCTTGGCTATTATATTTTGTAAAAGTGAAAGGTAGAGCAGCTAAAAACTACAATGCCTATGTACTAATAACTTCAAATATTAGTATGCAATGTTGTTGTATTTAGTTTTCTGACTACAGGAGTGGAGTATGGTGCGTGTTATTAGTGGTCTTTCTAGATGGGACACGATAAACAAATTAAAGTTTTTCAAAACGAGAAAGTCTGATTACGAAATAGATTTTGATCATAAATTGTCAACTTGATCAAAAATATGACCCAAGCAATGGACAAACTAGTGTGCAACCTTTGTTTGAATTGTAAAAGTGTAAAATAACATTTTCATATCTAGTATTTCACATCTTTACTTTTATTTACTCGCAAATTGAAATGAGAATGGCCGACATAATATTTACTTGCGGGTGTTTTGTTGCTGTCCAGGCCTTCCTTGATCCTATTTATAGTACAAAGTACAAATTATTATTTCTATTTGTACACAAATCATTACTAGTGCTTAAGAAAGCGTTAATCAGAAAGACAGAATTTATAGTTTTGATAGAATTTTAATCTTACACTCCTCTGGAAACGTGGTGGTGGAGTTCGTACTCTACGGTCTTCCTTGGAACGATTTCTCACTACTTTAGAGTGAATAGCGCAAGACACACAGTAATGAAGTTTGGCGTACAATTTAGGTAGTTGGTAGGCTGTATAAACTGAAGCTTCAGTAATGTCTCTTACGGCGGCTGCTTCAACGATATTTCGGATGACAAATTTCTTGATTGCCTAAATCATAGAAAACAGGATTTTTTTATTAAGATTCTTTCACCGACAGGATGTTAAAACATTTCAAATATGTACTTATAGAATAGTAAATTAATTCTAATTTTCAAACCTTATCCTTCGGAACACAACGGGCACAGTTTGTGCAACGAACTGGCTTCACGTGACCTCGACCATGTTTGGATCTTCCGTTATTACGGCGCTTCGACGTCTGCAATGAAGAATCAGAATGTATATTACGCAAATATTACTTACAACGTTCTGTTTGCCATGTATAATTAATGGGGATTCGGAAGCTGTTGCTCGAATATGGGTCGGTCCAAGTGTCGAAGTAAGGCAGACTCAGAGTGCAACCGTGACGATTAAGGTCAGTGATTTAAATAGATAACGAGTGTCCTACTGGGTGGCTTTGGCCCCAGATCCCAGGACCTAACCTAATTAAAATATAAAAAATAATCTAGTTTGACCCCGGTCGGTGGTTAGAAAGATGCCACTGGCCGTCGCGTTTGCACTTTGCACTCTTCCTTACTCTTACTCCTACCAGAAAACAAACGTAACAGTATCTTGTTAAGTCGTATTGCTAAACTTTGCACTTTCCCAGTGCCAGTGGAATACAAATACAAGTGACAGGATATTAAATATGCTATCATTTATCACGTTAGGTAAGACAATATGAATAAAAAAATTATTATTTTGAAACTATTATAGCGTGAGTTTACCAAGAAAATTAAACTATTTTTATTACTTCAATAACAATGTGAATGTTACTTACCATCTTTCAAGTTTGACGAAACACCAAAAATTAAATTTATTAGAAATTCGTGATGCAAAGAAATGGAAATGATCAGCTTAGTCAGCTATTTCAGCAATGCACTTTTCCGACAGGCCGGAGTTCTCTATGTGAAAACAGTATGGAGGCACGCGGGAAGGCATAAATTTGATCTCATGCTCAAGCCGCTCTCAAGTATATCTTCAATTCGATTTTAAGCGGCAGTCAAAATAACTGAACAAGAAATTCGTGTAAATCCATGTATTCACTTGTGTACACGTGCAATTCAGTAACCATGACTTTCAAAATGTTTTTATTGATTATCACACGAGATTGTGACATCCACTCCCACTCAAATGACAAGTAAGCGAAAGTTACCTGAAGACATAATATTTTACTCGTGTAATTTCTATCATTTCGTTCTGTAGATTTTCAAACAGAAAGAACTCATTAACTACTATTGGAAATTGGAACTGGAAGTGATGTCGGCTTTGTCCAATTATGGAGCTATACCCCTGGGGGAAGATAGTAAATGTTGTGCAGCAGGATTTTGCAATTCGGAATATTACAAAAACTTCTCCGAAAAATGCTGTCAGGTACATAACATATCGGCAGACCCCACCCCACCCAACGATAAATATATTTTGTGGAGGCTCAAACAGTGTGAGTGTGAGTGTGATGACTGGTGACTGGTGAGTCTCACTTTATTGAAACGATATGACGATTTCTGTTTTGTTTCATGTTTGATTAGAAAAGAGCTCCAGAAAAGTTGATATTTATACTGGAATGGCTTGATCGAGAAGCAGACTTAGTTAAGAAGTACATGCTGATTTACTATGACATTGATGGCACAGTAGAAATCGTAAGTTACAACCAACAACACAAGCTATTTTTAACAATGAAATTACGGTGTTAACAGAAATATATTTTGGTTTGGTATAATATTTTAACCGAACTGTAATCTTTGCTTCATTTGGTAACTTGCAGATGGACATCATTAATAAACGTCGTTTTCTTCGTCGACTGAAAGTGGACACAGTTACGTTGTCAGAACTTTTTATTGACAATGTAATCAACATTTATTCTCGGCAAATGACTGTCATTGAGTACGCCGACAGCTGCACTCGTCAGTACATAGAACCAAAGTCAGAACGGTAAATATTTCTAAAACAATCTCATATACTTATTTAGTCAAGTTTAACAAAAAATTGAAATTATCTTGTCTCTTGTTGTAATCATTTAGTTTTATATATTATAGAGCATTTTTCATGATTAAACCGGAAGCTGTAAGGTACTTGGGAAATATCTTGATGCAGATTGATAAACATTTTCGAGTTGTGCGTGCCAAAATGTGCCAAATGACTATGGAAATGGCAAAAGAATTTTATCGGCATTACGACGGCGAAGAATTTCATACGTAAGTCGTACGAAAACAAAATAGAAAGATAATGTGGGTGGTGGTCAGTGTCGTATCCATAAAACGTATTTAGGCCCTTTATGTTAACTTAGCCCCGCCCTTCCCCATCTTTCCTATCCTTTGTATGTTCAATTTTAGATCTGGGGAGGGGCTGAAGGGCCCTCTTCTCGATACGCCACTAGTGCTGGTAATTTATTTTTCCCTATTCAGAGTAAAGAGGAAACAAAAGGTCATGGTCATTACTTTCGCAAATCTTGTAAACCAATTAACCAACTAATTTTTTTATTCGTGCAAACTATTAGGGGATTACTAGACTACGTAACATCTGGACCAATAATAGTGTTTGTAGTTGTTGGTGAAAACAGCATTGAAAAACTAAAAGCTCTTGTAGGAAATCAGAATCCTGAAGTAGCCCGTTTGGAAAATCCTACATGCTTAAGGGCATTGTTTGGAACAACATTTATCAATAATGGATTCGAAATTTCTGAATCGCCTGAATGCGTTGCTCGAGTACGTTAATTAGCTAAACTAGGAAAACTTTGTAGATTTGCAATTTACTGAAAAAACTAAAGTGAAATTATGTTATAGGACTCATCTTTCTTTTTTGTTAAACATCGCAAGGATTTAAAGAAAGTTCCACCACCTTCAGTCATGCTTGACTGTTCGACTTGCTGCATTATCAAGCCTCACGCAGTCAAAGAAGGTAATTAATCAAATTATAAGATGTTTTGTTTTAGTTCAACATAAATGAGGTTTATAGACAACCAATTTCTTATGCACCAAAAATGTCTTTCAGGACTCTCTGGGAAAATCATTTGTGATATTGCCTTACAAAATTTTAAGATAACAGGCTTTGAAATGTTCTATTTGGATCACACGCATGCGGAAGAATTTCATGAAATTTATAAAGGAGTGTTGTCCCACTACAGCGTAAATTGCTTAGAAATTAAATGTACCTATTTCAAATCGAGTATTAGTCTGGCTGTGTACTAGTTAATATTTTATTTTCAATAGCAGATGACGTCAGCATTGGCTCTGGGACCATGTTATGCATTGGAAGTGTCAGGCTGTGGAACAGAGACTCAGCCAAAATTTAGAAATTTAGTTGGCCCGATGGACACGGTAAACAACAAGCCTTTTAATTTGTATTTCTAACAAGCTTTATATTTGAAATAGTTAGTCCTAAATGTAATCTAAAGTAATGCAACATCAATTAGCATTGGAACAAAATTGTCTCAATATATTTTTTTAGGTGTTGGCAAAGAAGCTGAGACCCGACTCTCTACGAGCAAAGTACGGAAAAGACAAAGTAAACAATGCTGTTCATTGCACGGATTTGCCCAGAGATGCACACTTGGAACTCGAATACCTCTTCAAAATTCTTCAAATGAGCTAGAGATTGAGCTTGACTTACAAAACAATTCATTTTCTACTACATTTGACTACTAACTACTCTACTACATAACTTCAACATATATGATATATCACATTTGTATTTTGTAGTAACCTATAATTGGTTGTAACTAAAATGAATTATAAAGCCTACCTCCACTGCGTATGCAATAATAAGACCAATAATATAAATTAATATATAATTCCCTTACAGTTACACTGTCATATACACATTTCTACTCTAACAGTTGGGGAACAGTTGTCATTTAATAAATAATTTTCCCCGTGTGACTGGACTGGACTATGGTAGAGTCGCTATTTATAATTAATTTATAATTTAATCAATATATGCATATGAAATGCAAAAGGGCATAGGGCAAAGGAACATTCATAGACTCAGACAGATCTATATAAATGATATAAATAATTAATCTGTGGGGGAGTGCACGAGTACAGTAAATGTCAAGTTGCCCCACCTGCTTCATTCAGAGAACCCGGCAAAAAGATTATTTTGGAACGAGAAGTTGTGTATATTGGAGTTGGATGATGTGAAATTGTGAATAAAAAATAATTACAATAAACTTTGAAGTTATACGCATACTTTTGTGGTAAGATTTTGAAAGTTGTCACGGTTTAATTTTTGGGTTTACCGAATCATTTCCATAAAATTTTCAACTTTAGTTCTTATATAATTATTCCATTTGGAACACATTTAATGACATTCGTGCTATTTGCGAAATCTCTTATATTGTATTAAACTGAAATAATTACACAATTATTATTTCAGGTTACAATTTTTGAAATCATGGCTCAGGCTGGAACACCCAATCCTACACCTCCACCAACAAATCCGCCAGCTCCAACTCTAAATTTTGATCTAAAGTTAATCAAGAAACAAATTTCTCTGGAATTTCACAACTGCAATCGTAGAGGGCTTTCGAAATCCTCCAAATGGTATATTAATTATATTTGCATAATTCATTTTTACATTTATATTTGCTTTTAAATTATTTTTAATGAAACTGTTAGTCAGTCCGTGGCCTCCGTGGCATGTGATTCTGATTCTAACAAGAAGCGTCTTTTGACACCTCGTCATTTTGTCACTACAGTTTATTTTACGTACATTTTATCTATAATCGATTAATGGAATGTTGCTAATCTCACTTACGGGGGGGGAATCATTTATTTAATGACAACTGTTACATTTTAAATGTAATTGCCAAAAGACAGCAGTACTATATAATTATTGAATGTAATGTATTTTGTCAAGATATTTTTTACCACTCTATTTGGTGCTTTGTAAAGTTGTAGAGATAATGCAAGTATAATTGTGCATCTGGTATCTGCATTTTATAATAATCTTGTAATATGGTTTGTTTTTATGCTAACTCTTTAACTTTTAGGCTAGCTGAAATGAATTTTGCTTTAAATTACATGAAATTGGACGTACGTAATTCAATGGAGTTCTCAGCATTAACATTTGACGAACGTGAACTTTATGATATTTACTTGCTATGCAAGTCTTTGTTTGACAATGGTGAATATCAAAGGTAAGATTAAATTATTAAGTAAATGTACACTTTTATCAATGTTTCACAGATTTTTAGTCTACATCAGTCACTTATTGTCGTTTTTTAGCCCATTTTACTTTGTTTGTTGATGTTTCAGGTGTGCCTTTTTTGCTGAGGGATACGCGAGGGCATGTCCTATATTACGATTTTTGCGTTTCTACGCTTTGTTTTTAGATTGTGAGAAGAAGCGTCTAGAAAGTATGAGTGAATTGACAGGTTGGTACACAATGTTACACATATGTCAATGTTTCTACTTTTTAAATACATTTTTGAGTTTTTTATGAATATTTTGACACAGTCGTTTCTGATCCTAAACAATTGGAGCAATTAGTAGAACTTCTTCGTGAAATAAAGTCTTCTTATGATATAAGTGTCCAAGCAACTCATTACGACCCGTACGACTTATATCTAATGGGAATGATAAACAGGCGTTTGGGCGAAATAGATTCGTCTGTAGATTGCTTGGTTGGGGCACTTCACGGAAATTGCTTTATTTGGGGTGTTTGGGTTGAACTCTCCTTCTTAATCGCTGATCGGAAAAAGGTAGGTAGACAACGATTCAAATGAGTCCAATACTAAATAGAAACTTTGGTTGAATTCATTTAATATAATATGTTTTCATAGTTAGCCTTATTGGAACCTACACTTCCTGCTTGTTGGATGAAACAATTTTTTCTTGGTCACATTTACTTGGAGCTACATTTGAATGAAAAAGTAATTACTAATAATACTTAATATTGAATACTTGATATTGTAGAGTCAAAAACTGAAAGTGTTGCAACATTTCTTTAATGTTAACCTTTGTTCTAACAGGCTTTGAGGACTTACTTTGCACTTCAAAAGGCTGGTTTTCACCAAAGTCTGTACATTAAATCTCAGATTGCGATTGCGTATCACAACGTTCAAAGTTGGTCATTATTCGTTGTTTGTATCAGTGCCATATATATGATATTGCTCAATGATAAGTATCTACATGTGAAAATGCAAAAAATTGTCCCATATTCTCACATTGCAGGAGTGGACGAGGCAATCGATACATTCGATTCTTTATCCGAGGAAGATCCATTTAGATTGGATGACATGGATCTTTATTCTAACATGCTGTACGTCAAAGGAGAGAAATACTATTTACAAGTGCTTGCAAATAAAGCTGTCGAAATAGACAAGTACAGAGTGGAAACGTGTTGCATAGTTGGTACTTAATATTATTCTGTAATGGCTCACATTTCTGAATTCTAATGCAATGATTGTGTGCTGAGAATTATTTGAATGATTTGTTAAGGTAATTTACATAGCTTGAAAAGAGAGCATCATAAAGCCATAGAATATTTTGAAAGAGCTCTTCGGATCAACCCTTACTATTTATCGGCCTGGACTCTGATGGGTCATGAATTTATGGAGCTTAAAAATTCAAACGCTGCCATTCAATGTTACAGAGAAGCTGTTGGTGAGCATATTAGTAGTAATTCGTTAAAGCTGAATTAATGCAAGTTTTAAATATTTTATTATTATTTTAAAAGAGGTAAATCGACACGATTATCGAGCATGGAATGGATTGGGTCAAACGTATGACATATTGAAAATGCCAGCGTACAGTTTATACTATTACAAACAAGCCCATCGTCTTCGACCCAATGACAGTCGATTGCTAACTGCTCTCGGTGAAGCCTATGAGAAATTGGAAAGGTCTCAATGTGCCGAGAAATGTTATGAACGTGCACGTACTCTGGGTGATGTAGAAGGACTTGCAATACTGAAATTGGCCAAGTAAATTGCGAAATTACATTTGTTGCATTATTTCACACCAGAAGTTGCTTTGGGTATTTCAACAAGTTCTATCAATAGAACATAATCTATGTAATGTTTGTCTGCAACATAGAATGCAAAAAAATTCTGATCCTGATAAAGCTGCAAAAGCCTTTTTAGACTATTTGCAAGAAATGGATGATCAAAATGTTGCCGACAGGGACGAGCAAGGGAAAGCACATATTTTTCTCGCCAATTATTATATATCTAAGGACAATGAAGCAGCCAGCAAACACGCATTTAAATGCCTAGAATTTCCTGAAGTGAGTATTTTTTGTATAAATCTAACATTTGTGTTGTGTTAAAGACAATTGTACATAGACCAATCTACATGCACTGCCGTGTGCGTACTAATCCGTCAAAATCACGGTCGATGGTTGTACGTTGTATAACTTTACGACTATGATTAAATCTAACCATAAAATAAATAACCAGGGTGTTGACTCTATAATAACCGTGGCCTTGTAAAATGTATCCTGTGAATTATGGTACTGGATAATCCAATTCCATAGAATGTGTTGTTCACTCACAAATGAGGTTCATTGCCAGAGAATAAAGAATTTTAGTTGGTTCAAACAAATGACCTATTATATGATTGTTCAGAGTGTTCCAACCTCGGATAGAATGGTAAATTGACGATTTTTTGGTACTCGAGGTAAACATTGT
>JABASC010003483.1:0-14075 GCA_019776185.1 Plutomurus gul
GGGGGGGGGGGGGAGGAATCAAAATTTAAATTGTTTTGAACAATTTTAAAAACTATTAGAAATGATCGAGATAGTCGTAAAACAAACTAGAAACACGGTGAATTTATTGTGATATTTGTTACCTTTGAACTTACAATTAGTCGGGCGGCAGAAAAAGTTTCACCCAGATCGGACAAATGATGATCCCGCCCCGGCCATTTTCCTATATATGCAGCGGAAGTACTCCTACTCTACAGCTTCCTATTCAAAGTGGTATTCCATAACCCCAATGGTTAAGGAATAGATAATGATTGCTTGTGTTGTTAAAATTGAAATAAATCCCAAAAACATTTTCATTTTTTTAAACCCAATATAAGCATTAAATACTAAAATTCAGGATAGGAGGTTGGGAGATATGGGAATTAATAGTTGAGTATAGAAATGGGGCTGCGAGCTCAGAGGGTCGGCCAAGGTCCACCAAAGATTTCTCAAATGACAGGGATTTTTTACCCCCTCCCCGTACTGTCTGCTATTTCCTAAATTTATAACATGGGCACGTCATAGACTAATACATTTCAGACCCCTTCCCCCTACACTGCAAATGTCTTTACTGTATGTTCGCTAAGAAAGAGTCGCAAAAATGAAAATGGGCATCGCCACTACCATGTACACAAAGAAGCAAATTCATGTTTAATCTGTACCTGCATGGATTCAAATTCAATTGGCAGTATTACAAACACGGATGTTGTGGTATCAAACAATTACTCAAAGATAGAATAATTTGTTACAGAGTTGGTGGGAAGGTTCTGCCTTTAAATATTGCCCTGCTAGTCCAGCCATTTTATGAGCATACTGAAAATAAGGTAGTATTCCTTCAATTTAGAACAGTTTTTAAGGGCATGAAATAAATACAAAAATTATAATTACTTGGCACATTGCTGGAACTCGAATACTTCCGGACCAATTGTAGTACATAAACGAAGTTGCGAATGCAAACTTTTGAATCATATCAGGACTAATTCCAGAATTATCGGCCAAAATTATGTAGTGTGTCGGCGACACAGTTCCCTTCATAAACAAAATAAGGTTAATAATATGATTAAAATAATATTCTTGGTGAATCAACTTGTAATATTACAATACAATAATGATCGTACATCTTTTGCAAGCTGGGACACAAGATAAAAATCGAACAGATATTTTCTTGTGATACTGTGATCTAAAATAGTTCCAGGATCAGGATTGCTATAATGCTTTGGTCCTTTCTGTAAGAGCAGAAAAAATTTAATTAAACTATAATGACACGCGTACTACTAGTGAATTTTATACTATGAAGATCGGGAACAGTTTTACTTACTTGTAACAAAATTCGAGCATTTATTCGTTTTTGGACAACAACAAAAGTAAATTTTGGGAGTTTGTCTGGACACAAAAACTGACATGCTTCAGTCATTTGAACCACTTCGTGCTCATTAGTAATTTTCAATTGACCATCGGAAACCCCATCTCTAAAAACAACAATTCTGTCTGGCCATGCTCGATTTTCCTGTTTTAAGGAAATACAAATTTTGAAATTGGAATAATGAAACCATTAAATTAGTTGGTACGATGCTTTTTGAGTAACTGTTTACTTCATAGAAGGAAGTAGCAGCGTCTATAAAAATTGGTTTTAAACTACTCATCGTTTCTTGATGAGTGTATTGAAATGTGACACGGGAGTAGTACTTCGTGTGTATTGGATTTATCGAAGCAACAAGAGCCCTAGAAAAGAACAATAATATAGCGTACTCAAATTCAAACATTTCAACATAATTGAATGATTCACTGAATTCCTTACGTTGCAGATGGAGCTTTCTTTCTAGGGTCGTGGTAAACATCCATTCCAATAAACATGATTTTCTCCGGCTAAGTTATGGAAATAATTTTATTTAAAGCGCAAACTACTTTTCCGAATCTCGATCAATGAATATATCCAACTTTTCTGTGAACTTACTAAAGGTATCCGTATAGTCCACAATGATCCACCTAATTTACAGTTTATTTGCAGAGCAATTTTCTGCATAACAGACCGTAATTTTCTTTCATTTTGTATTGTTTTAGATAAAACTACTTGAGATGGCACAGGACGATCAATACAGCAAACTCTTTTGATAGCAGCATACACGTCATCTCGCTGTGACTGCACAACCGCCATAACAAATTGGATCTGTGACAATAAAAGAATTAATACCATTAATTCATCCATGGTTTAATAAATGCTGTTGCATCAAGTTAGCTATCTGAGCATAGAATATCGTACGCGGTGAAAAATCCCTAATTTTAATATATATTTGCAGTGCCCTCACCTGCGGGTTTAAGTTTGTGAGTATTGCAGCTCTGTACTCTTCCACAAAGTGTCTTTTAATTGTTACAACTTTTGCATCTCCACCATAGTGTATACCAAGAGGTTGACAAACGGACCTGTATGTATGCACCATTCTCCATGCCAAATCATGATCCCGTTGTGCACACACTAGCAGCCAATTACGTATAGTAATCTTTTGAATAAAATAATAATTCACCAATTTGAAAAAATCTTACTAAATATAGGATAACAAGAAGTAGCATTAGTCAGCACACAATTTTGAGTGAACGTTTGTATTTTCGAATTTTATGAAAATCTTACCGAATCGTAACAGTTATTGGTTACAACCTCACGTGAAAAATTGAAATTATTTGGTCTGAACTCAAGCTGTTCATTCAAAACTATATTGGGTACTTTGATTACACGACCTTCTAAAGTTGTGGAAGCACTGTCAATTTCTAGACCCCAGTCATAAAGCAAGTCGCGTGCAATCTTACATTCTATAGTAAACACAACAATATCGTCATCGTATTATACAAGGTTACTAAAATGACAACAACAAAGACAAAGTTACACATGAACAAGAATACCATGAACTTTTTGGATGAATTTTTGCAAGGACGTATGTCGTTGTTGAGGAGTGAGTCTAGTAAATAAAGCAACATCCCTCATTACCGAGTAATTTGACGTTAAATCCTCACTAAGGCCAGAGACAAAGCAAAGCTCAGGAATCAGACATATTAGCTGAACAGGTCCCTAAAATAAAATCATTTTTTGTGGAATAATTTTCAATTTAAGTGAAATGCAAAATTTAATCGACATTTTAAAATTTATTTACACTTGTGACGTAGTTTCGAGATTGTTTCGGCTTTGGACGGTTTATAAGAAGTGGTTGGGTCAGGTCTCTAATAGTTATGCCGTATTGACTTTGATAATACTCCACATATGACACCTAAACAAAGTAGCAAATTGAAACATCTAGATTGCACAAATTCAGTCTTAAAAATACTAAAGTAATTAATTTCTGATTACTCGTTCTCCTCTCAGATCAAATGTAGACAAGGGATTTTCCTCCCATGTGATATCATCGATACGATAATGTCTATTATTGTATTTTGTAAGAACTATCTTTCCGAGCGCATATTCTTGAAACGCTTTGGAAACTTTAGATGGGTCCATGGAATTACTCATATTAACCCTTTATTTAAAAACTTTAATTTATACACCACATAACGCGCAATTGTTGATTCGTTGATTTTTAAAGAGATGATAGGACCAATTAATCCCACATTAAGCTTACCATACATCAAATACAGTTATTGTCCTCAAAACTCTGAAAGAAGCGTCGCAACACAGCATTAAACCTCCTTCAAATTCATCGACAGCAGTTACGTATCCCGGCCAAATTTCCAGTCTATGTAAGAGATTATTCTCATTTTAAGTCATTATTAGAGTAATTATTTACAAATTACTTTGTAAATTCAGAGTTATGATTACTTGTGCTGAGGTAAATCGAAAATGGCTCTGTAGTCGTAAAAATGGCGTTTCATTTCCACCATGCCTAAATGCTCCATTACCCGTCGAAATAAGATGTTGTAAAAATGAACGCATTCATCCGCATTTACTTCTTTGACATATTTAATTCTTACAGTTATCGGAACGGACAATGACACAGCTTGATGAAAAGTCGATAGGGTTGTTACCTATAGTAAACAAAATGCTCCACTTTATTGTGGTATTATCATGAAATTGAAGCTAAAGTTATGGAAGGTATGATGAATGGCAATCTAAATCGATCAATACAAACCAATATGTATTTGTTGCTTTTTTTGCAATACTTCATGCATAAAACTTGTCGTAAATTGTCATTAATAGGCAACCATATACGGAATAATCATAAATAATTCTTATTTGGATTATGGAATCTAAGAGCTCTTGTAAGATAAATAGAAAGTAAAATATATACCTTGTCAGCCAGCTTGAATGGCAGAAATAGCTTAGACCCGTCAAAGTTTGTTGTTCTCCCGAGACTTTTTTCCAAACTGTGTAAGATTCCACGTTTTATTTTAAAAGATTTAGTCTCAGGCTTAATATCAACATGATATTCGAATAATCCCGTATCTTTAATCAGATTGATTCGTATGTAGTTCGGTGAAACGATAAGCCTGGAATTAAAACCATCTCATTAGTTGCAAAGGCAGACAAATTCAACAAGCATTAAGAGAATCGATGGAATTTTGTGACTCTTGTTATTTTAGATAACTACGTATGCAGTCTTAGTCTTACATGAATTCTGTTAATATGTAAAGCTTTAAACAATTGTTAAGATCAGAGTCCAAAAAATTTTAATCTCAAATTTTGGTTACATGTAATAAATTTCTTACTTTTCTCCGTGTTTTCCTTGCATGCGCACAACTGCCCTTTCAGTAGTTGTATAGTCTTCGGATCCAATATCAGACCCCGGGCCCGATGAGGTTAACTCACTAGGCTCACTAAAATACAAAGCTGTCATTATAACTATAGATAAACTGAGTTCATTAAATAAACATTTTATTTTGCTCACGACGGTGATGTGATCGGAGTTTGAACAGTTTCCACTTCAACCGTTTGGGGTGAAAGAACTGCTTCTGTGCTGGTAGGTATTAAGTTTAATAAACCTGAACCTATTCATTTTCCCAAGGTTTAAAGGATTAAAATACGCTTACAAAACTCAGAAAATGTTTTTTCATTAATTACAATCTTGGTTCTGACCGAGCTACAACTTATCTTATACTTTTGTGAACAAACCTGCTCTTCCTCGTCCGACACCAGGATGCAGCCGACGAAACGCTGTAATAAAATCATCATCCCCTTTATCCTCAGGTAAAACAACAGGAGAAGGGTCTTCAACAGGTCTCAGTGGTCCAACTAGTGGGACATCGCGCTGTTTCAGTTTTAATAGACTGGATTGCAAGCTAAATAATCCTCTCCCTCTTCCTGTTCTTTCAATTTCTCTGCAGATACCATGAGAGGAAGATGCGGCATCCCCGTCCAATTTTTCGAGTATTGCTTTTTTATTCGCGGCGTCTGAACTCGAACATGGATCCTGGTAAATACAAACAAAATCAAATAAATTAATAACGCCCTATCCTGGCCCTGTGATAGGCGATATTAATATTTTATATATGAACCTACACGAGGGGGACTTTGTAGGATTCCTCTACCCCTACCCAGTCCTGCCCAACATTTCGAATCGCTTTCGGAGCTACCAACGCTTCCATCCGACGAAGCCATCACTCTTTTGCGATACGAAGAAAACTGTTTTTTTGGCACACACAAACTTGACACTCAGTGAGTGTCACTCACTATATAACAGCTGGGGAAATTCAAGTCAATACGCAATATGTAATAATTGAAATATAGATTTTAGACAATTTTATACATATTACAAATGTGTTTACATCCACACATATTTATTGTCAAATTGACAATAAATGTCCCCCTACAATGGTTATGTCATATGTAAATGTAATAAGCAATAAGTAAACAAAAATCTTAGTGAAAGTTTATTTCTTCGCTGCTTTCTCTGCCGTCGTATAGATAAATATCTATCTATTATATCTATCTAATAATAAGGCTGCCGTCGAGAAATTCCCTCTCTCTCTATCATTGAACTGTCACGTGTCGGAAGACACAATAACAAAAATATTTTACAAAGTTCATTTATTCTTCAAGGACGGCGGCGCAGGATGAAGATAACGAAGAGTTCTGAAAAGTGTCAAGTTTAAAAGTTTTTTTATGTTTTCTAGTATTCGGTTTTTACGTGAATAGTTTGTGAAATTAAAACTGCGATCTTTTTCACTCTTTTTTTATCTCTATTTTGAAATACTTTGCACTTAAACAATAATAAAATGGCCCAGTACAAAGGTGCAGCTAGTGAAGGCTCTCGAGCTATGCAACTTCAAAAGAAACGAGAAAAAGAAGCCCAAGAAGTGGAATTTAGAAAAAATAAAATTAAGGAAGAATTGCGAATTGATAAAATGGAAAATAAATTCAAAGTACACTATGACGCTATAGAGGCCCAACTGAAGGTATGATTTTGTGCGCAGATTTTTATGTTGCAGCCAAAATAATTTACATGCCAATAATATATTAAATTTTAATCACAGAGCTCCACAATTGGATTAGTCACTTTAGATGAAATGAAAGCAAAGCAAGACACTGTTATTAAAGAAAGGGAAAAACGAATAGCGCAACGAAAAGCAGAAAAGGAGCAAAAAAAGATTGAAGAACTGGAAGCACTAAAAGCCCAAAAGGAACTTCAAAAAAAGCAGATTGCATCACTTTCGTTCCGTGGGGAAGAAGGATTGGAAGATGAAGAGGACACTAGTGAAAGTAGTAAGCATGATTCATCAGAGAGTGAAGGGGATGAAGATGACTTTAAAAGCATGTGCTCTCCTCCTTCGAAAAGAAAGAAAATTGGGAAAAATCCAGATGTTGATACAAGTTTCCTTCCTGACAGAGAACGAGAGGAAGAAGAAAATCGTTTAAGAGAACAATTGAGACAAGTAAGTTCTTTTTAAATAAGTACGTACGTATTATTTAATGAATTTCAAAATGTTATGCTCTAAATCGGAATATTTGCGCAATAGGAATGGGTTAAGGCCCAAGAAGCCTTGAAAAATGAAGACATGGAAGTCACGTACAGTTATTGGGATGGCTCGGGTCATCGTCGAACCTTGAAACTAACTAAAGGTAAATTGATGTAATTTTTGTTAACTTGTTCAGTGGAAGCAGGTTAATGAAGTTAAAACGTAGGTTAGGTACGAGAAATTAAATTGGAATGATTACATTATTTATAGGTACATCGATATACCAGTTTTTGCAACGATGTTTAGAGTCACTACGTGGTGAATTCGGCGAATTAAGAACTGTTACTGCCGATCAACTTATGTACGTGAAAGAGGATCTGATTTTACCTCACCACTACACCTTCTACGACCTCATCGTCACAAAGGCAAGGGGGAAAAGTGGTCCACTATTTGCTTTCCATGCTAGAGATGACATTCGTATGACCAGTGATGCATCCAGGGAAAAAGAAGGTTAGTATTTTGTCTGCATAACCTTCAACAATTAAAAATGCAATCTGACAAGTAAGCCCGTGAATAACCCGTAATGTACCTAAATGTGTGTGTGGTTACAAACACAATTCCAGAACCGTTATTAATCTGAATGAATCGTATTGCATTTTTGAGGCAATTATTTGCAAAATATGGTTGGTATTTAAGTTGAATTGTAATATTGTATGTTTATAATTGTTTTCGTCCCCGTGCCCTGCGTGATCAACCGCACAACAAAGATTCTCATGCTGGGAAAGTTTTATTGAGAAACTGGTAATTTTTATTCGTGACAGATATTTGGTTATATTGTACTAAACACTATCTCATGTGTTACATTGAAATTAAATTTTACCGTTAATTAACTAATTGCACTCTTTTTACATAGGTATGAAAGAAATAAGCACATATTCCCTGCGTCTCGCTGGGAGCCATACGATCCAAACAAGACGTACGCCAAGTACACTATTTCCGATAAATCTAAATAAGTCTTATTTACAATTTTTACGCATTAATAAATTATATAAAAAAGGTTTTATTATTTATTCCAAAACCATACATATATTTATTATCTTGGAGTGTAGGTATTCAATATCTATGTCTAGTTTACATTCTAACTTTTCTTACTGCAGATCGTGTAACAATAGTTGTACCGTATTTAATGAAATCAGTAATTACAAATTTAGATTAGATATTAGATTAGACAATTTACGCGTAATATAATTTTCCCTTAGGTCAATTCCAACAATGTAGAACTAAATTACTTTTAGTGGTGGCATTAAATTATAACTGAATATAACAATTTTTCACTCTGTTTGAGCTCACTGAAACAATCGATGTGTCGTTCCAGTCGTTACAAGATTTCCATTCTGAACGGCGTGACAGTAACTGCAACATTAAATGGTACAATTTCATGTTATTAGGCACATAGATTTTTACTCTTTACACTTTCAAATGGGAAGTTCAGCAGGCTGGGAAGGATACGGTTGCTCGTTTAGATAAGAATGGTGTAAAGCACCTTCAGCCGTGATTCGATTATCAGATTCGATAACCAGCAGTCTGTTTAAAAAATCGTGTCCCAAGTTATTTAATCTGTGATAAAACCTAGAGGTTAAATTTAAACAGTTAATAGGCTTGCCAATCGAACAAAGTACTACATTTGGTAAACCTGTTGTTGTCGTGGGTTGATTCGTATTGATGGTATTAAATATCAGACGAAGCTGCTCAATTTCATTAGTTAAATTTAAACAGTTAATAGGCTTGCCAATCGAACAAAGTACTACATTTGGTAAACCTGTTGTTGTCGTCGTGGGTTGATTCGTATTGATGGTATTAAATATCAGACGAAGCTGCTCAATTTCATTCATGCCACAAAACAGAGGTTTTGTGTCCAGCAATTCGGCGAAAACCGTTCCAACACTCCAAATGTCGATAGGCGTACAGTATTTTTTGCCTAGTAGAACCTCTGGAGCTCTGTAACACAAGGTAACGACTGTGGGTGTTAAAGGCTCCTTTTTGTCCGTCCATGGAATTTCTCTCGCCAATCCAAAATCGGCCAACTTTATGACACCATTTTCCGTAACAAGTATATTGGCTGGTTTGATGTCTCTGTGAATAATTCCGTTCAAATGTAAATAGGCCACAGCCTTCAAAAGCTGCTTTATTATACATTTTATCTCACCTATAAGTAGGACGTTCCCCTTGTCTTTCAGTTTATCGATAATGTATTTTAAATCCGTTTTCACGTACTCCATTACAAGGTATATAAAGTTGGACTTGTGAATTTCAAATTCGTCAAAGCCACACTCGTGGCTGTCAAGATTCTTACAGCCACATGTGCTGACAACCTCCTTCAATTTGACAATATTTTCATGTCCCTTTAATAAAATCAGCGTTTTAATTTCTCTTAATACAAATACAGGTATGCCATCAACAGATTGCTTGCTATCTGGGTTTTTGTTTTTCCCATTGTAGCTTTTTATTTGTTTAATGGCCACAATTTCGCCTGTATTTTTGTCCTGAGCTTTGTAGACGGCTCCATACGTACCTTCACTGATCCAGTCCAATACCTGGTAATAGTTTACGCTCCTAGAGACAAAAGGTGCCTCTTTAGCAGTTGATGTTGTTGAAAATCCGTGACATACTTGCTCCGAAGAGCCAATTGGATAATTGTTAGTGATCCAATCCATTCTGTGCACGAATTGAATTTTTGACCTTTGTGCAATTAGAATTTACTACTTTGGTTGATTGTGGATGTTTTAAGTATATGTCAATGTGCTGAAACCAACCGTAAAACTGACGTTTGATGTTTGTAATCCTTCGCTAAGGCCGAAACTAACGTTGTGATTTGAAAGAATTGCGCTGTATAAATTAATTTCTTATGCACATGCGCGTTTAGGTTGTCATAAAGGAGCTAGAGGTATATACGTTTACACGTTATATTATACAAGCTCGGTGTATAGTAAGAAGATGTCGGTCCGACTAGCCTAGTTAGTGATTTCATTTAAATTTAAAGTAATCGAGGTACGAGATTTCACCGCATATTTCCCATTGTTGACTGTTTTTGTTTGATACGTTTTTAATTGAGCATATTTGTAGCAATTAACCAGAGTAATTCTTTGGTATTTATAGTATACAAAGTTTACATCTGTTTGTATTTGATATCGATAGATTATTGTTTGTTGTCATATTCACTTTTTATAGTAAAATTACCATTTTATCACAAATTGTGTAACAGTTGACAGTGAAACACAACAGTAAACACATTTCGATTTACACACGTGGGTCTGGTTATTGTTGTTATATAATAATAATATAACTATTTTATTTATACAGAAAACGGAAGCTGTTGGATTTTAGATCAAATCGTACTAATCAATTGTATCTTTATACTAACACAACTGTTGACAAAAGGCCACAGGCGGCGAAAAGCTCGACTTAGCAGCTTTACAATAGATCGTGAACACGCGGCATCCATTGTATTTAAAATTTCAAGTTGAATTTGTCGCTTTATAAAAAATGGTAAGTTGTGTTGTAAGCTTGTGGATATGGCTTAAATATTCATTTATAGTTTAGTTGGTTGTATTAAATAGTATAAATTTTAAAACTTCAACTCCAAGGTAGCTCTAAAGCATTTTATATACCCTAATTTTTTACGGGTGGTCAGTATTGGAGCCTTCTGAATAGTGCATGCTTCTTACTTCTCTTAGTTCTATTACATGTGTTCATTTTATATTTGGTGTAATTGCTTTGCTGATTGTGTTTTGAAATAATGCACATTCTGCATTTGATCAGTATAATTTGTCGTACTTTCGTGTTTATAATCACGTTTCTTTTGAAATCATTTAGAGTCACACTATTCTTTTGATGCAACCGGGACAAAAGCCGGAAACCCGAACTTATAGTGACTTTGAGTCTGTAAATGAATGTATGGAAGGAGTTTGCAAAATCTACGAGGAACATTTGAAACGACAAAATCCGTTAACAGCATCAATTACTTACGATATATCCCAACTCTTTGATTTCATTGATCAATTGGCTGATTTGTCATGTCTTGTGTAAGTTCACACCTTTTCAGAAATGTTTATCATGCATACTAAACATCTCAGCATTTAATGGTTTGATGTATCCCCAATATTCCGATGTAAACATTAGGCTCGCAATATTGGCTGATCAAACATAAGGTCAAGAGCCTGACCGCTCATTGGCTACACTACAAACAGATTTGGGGAAACCATTTTTGGAAAAAAATCTTTTGACGCTCTGTATCATTTGTCCTGAGACAATTTTCATTGAATTTTTTCCCCAAAAAACGAGTTTTCAAAATTTCTTGTGAGGGTTGCTGTCCAAAATTTTACAGAAGCTCATAGATTTTGAGCCTTTAAAAAATGATTTCAACGAAATCGAATTTGCATTCGATTTCTTTTCGTTGACTAGTGAGTGAATTCGAGCACTTGAGTCTGTTTTCCTACTATTTCATTGTGTGAGTATGTGATGCATCCTTGATTAAAATTTTAGATAATCACCTTCTAAAAAAATCTATTAATGTTTTAAAGGTACCAAAAGAGCACTAGTACGTATGCGCCCTACACGAAGGAGTGGATCAAAGAAAAAATTTACATCTTACTGAGACGCCAGGCTGCTGCAGGGCAATAATTATTTTCTAGATCAAAACCTTTGTCATTTTGACCCATTCTCTTTCCCACTACTGTAAAACTCAGCACCATAATGTAATCCTTGACACTAGTTAATTTCTCGTAAACTTTTAATGTTATCCTTGATCTGGTTGAATTTATCAAATGTTATGCACTTGTTATTAATTTTCATATGTATGTACTTACAGAACACACACTTTGTCAGTGTGACCCACTCAAAATTTGTTAGTTAAAATGATTTTCTGATACAATTTGTATGTTACGTTACCAATAATTGATTGAATTAAATGTTGTTGTTTGATATATTATAATCGTTGCACAGACTATTCAGCTTTTATAGTAGGTGTATTAATGTTCACAGTTTATCAGTACTTGGGATGCATCATTTAAGAATGAAGGATGGATGCTTTTTTAACTATGAATTATCCATTTAATTCGCGCGTTTGTGATACACCTGATTTTGAAAGCCAACACACATCTTCCTTCGTTAGTACGAGTAGTTATGATAGCAGACCAAAAACGACCACTTCTATATAGATGTTCATTCACTAGGTAATCAAAAATATATTGGATTTATTTCAATTGGTTGTTATTGTCTTTTCGTATTTAAATATACATGATGTCATTAATTACCATACTAATACTAATTATTTCATCAATTATTCATCCTTACTTGATACAATAAGGAATAAGTGTTTGCCTTTTGGAATTAGTTAGGTACATTACTAATTCGAAATCATTTAGTTTATATTAGACAATATAAAACTAGTACAACGTTATATAGTTTTTGCTGTGTTTTAGGTAATGCATTTGGTTAACCAGTGAAACCATTTTTGGTAAAAAATAAATATTTTATAACGATTGTATTATTCGCAATCAATCTGTTCGACAATGAAATGAATTTAACTTGACCATTATCTAAATAATATTATGTAGACTGCGATTTGATTTGAAAGAAATTTTCCAGGTCCGAAAGTCCAGTTACGTAATAGTAATGATTAACTGCAGACAGGTACTCCCTATATTACTTTATCCAATACCTACCTATCACTTTATCCATCCACATTTGGTACATTATGTTGTCGTCTTGGTTCAAATTTCCCTTTTTGGTAGCTAGACAGCTAGAGCGAGAATTTTTTATAGGGATAAAATACCATCTGGGGGACATGCAGATCCTAATTCAGCATACATATCACGCATATACGAAAACTTTTAAAAAAGTCACAGACAAACCTATAATTCACCTATCTCTGCGTGAATGTCCGTTTGGGTTAATAACCTAACCTGGTTTAAACACATGGAAATTCATCCAGAAATGTTTAGAAATTGTTGGTAAGTGAACAATTTATAGTTAAATACATCAGTACACAAAATTCGACATTCGTATAATATACCACAACAAATTATTGCGTGTCACCATTTTGCATCTCATAATAATTTACAATAACTAGACAAATATAAAATGGTTAATATAAAATCGCGGTAGTACGTGCTGCAGTCAAAACATTCGAATCTAGTTTGAAAATAGTGTAGACATTATGGATATGTAATTCAAAAACAGTTCTATTCTGGAGAATCCGAAGAATGATGTGACCAGGTAAACAGAATGAAGAAGACCCACATATGAAGAACAAGTATGTAGGCGCAGAATCCTAAGCGAAGATTTGGTCTTTGTCTCATAGCAAGACCCACCTGGCAGCACAAATTGTCCACATGGCCATAAGCACGTTTAACTCTGCCAGAAATTCGCGAATCCCACGGCGATTCACTTAAATACAGAGGCTGACTCGAAACTACTAAAAGGAAGAAGCAAATTGTGAACACATCTGCTGTCATTATCGATACATAATATTATTGTAAATATAAATGCAATTGGCTGCCAGTACCTGTGTGTGTCAAGCTGCCATTACTTAAACTATCATTAGAATCACTCATTTCTTGTATTTGGGCTTGAAGTCTTTCAACTCTGATTTGTAAAAGTTGTTTATCTGCACTGATGGTGTTTATAAGATTTTGTTTCTCCAGCATCGATTGTGAAAGGGCGGTGATTCTAGTTCGCAAATTTTCACTTTCGTCATTATCATTGTAAGGAGTAGGTGATATGTTAGATTGTCGTCCAACAGAGGAGTCCTGTTTTGAACTTCTTCCGTTCGAACTGCTAATTGTAGCTTTTAATGCTTCACATTTCTCCTCGATTTTTCTTCTTTCAATGATTCCTCTTTCCAGATCTAATTGGAGTCCAGATATATGTTGAGAAAACTGCAGATTTTCCTCCTGCGAAGAAAACCAAATTTATTTTTAATTCCTTTTATCTATCGATTCTGTGGCAGTGGGAGTTTTGTCTCATATTGTCTCGAGGAGACCATAAGGCTCCGTAAATAACAACCGTGACAGTCAAGGTGTGATTTGCTACCAAATAATTGTATGGTTGTGTTGTTTGTACTACTTACCTGTATTGAATGACTTATGTTTCTTTCGCTGATAAGTTGCTCTTTCAGTTCG